>PITA01014769.1:0-51348 GCA_004023965.1 Spilogale gracilis
ATTTGACAGAGAGAGAGATCTCAAGTACGCAGAGAGGCAGGCAGAGAGAGAGGAGGAAGCAGGCTCCCCGCTGAGCAGAGAGCCTGATACGGGCCTCAATCCCAGGACCCTGAGATTATGACCTGAGCCGAAAGCAGAGGCTTTAACCCACTGAGCCACCCAGGTGCCCCAAATTAGTGGAATCTTAAATGAAGGATTTTAAGTGAAGAATTTTAAGTGCCTATTATTAAGTGAAAGAAGCCAACCTAAGAAGGCTACCTACTATACTGATTCCTATTATGACATTTTAGAAAAGGCAAAACTATGGAAACCACTAAAAGATCAATGGTTGACGTGGCTGAGGGAGGGGAGGAGGCAAGGAAGGAAGAACAGGCACGGCACAAAGGATTTTTAGGACAGTGAAAACACTGTGTGATACCATAATGACAGATACATGACATATCTGTCCAAGCCCACACAATATACAACACCAAGAGTGAGCTTTAATGTAAACTTTGGACTGGGAGATTATGATGTGTCAATGTAGGGTCATGAAGCATAACATGTACCACTCTGGTGGGGAGGTGGGGGAGGCTATGTATGTGTGGGGGCAGGGAGTATATGGGAAATCTTTCCATCTTCTGCTCAATTTTGCTCTGAACCTAAAACTGCTTTAAAAATAGTCTTTTAGGGGCGCCTGGGTGGCTCAGTTGGTTAAGCGACTGCCTTCGGCTCAGGTCATGATCCTGGAGACCCGGGATCAAGCCCCACATCGGGCTCCCTGCTCAGCGGGAAGCCTGCTTCTCCCTCTCTTACTCCCCCTGCTTGTGTTCCCTCTCTAGCTGTGTTTCTCTCTGTCAAATAAATAAATTAAAAAATCTTAAAAAAAAAATAGTCTTTTAGGGGCGCTTGGGTGGCTCAGTTGGTTAAGCAACTGCCTTAGGCTCAGGTCATGATCTCAGGGTCCTGGGATCAAGTCCCACATCAGGCTCTCTGCTCAGCGGGGAGCCTGCTTCCCTCTCTTTCTCTGCCTGCCTATTTGTGATCTCTCTCTGTCAAATAAATAAATAAAATCTTTTTTAAAAAATAAATAACATCAGGAAATAAATAACATAAGGAAAACATGAGGAAGTTAAATTTAATGTCATAATATATTCTTCAATATTCATTTAAAAGTATATTAATACTGAAATACCAAATAAGAATGTTATTTATATTTGGTGAGTACCAAATAAGAGTATAAATGTATATTAAATATACATTTAAGGCTCTAATATACTCATAATATACATTTTCTTAAAATGCTAAACTTAAGTTGAAAAACTTAGATGGTATCTGCTCCTTTTCAGCTGTTTGTTACCATACTAGTAGGATAACAAACTGGACTTCAGTGAGCCTTTTCTCTAGTCTTATATTCACACTTTTGTTTCCCATAATTTTTCTACGCAAAAGTCAAAGTTCTTGATTCACTATTTCAACTTCGGAAAAAATAACTTAAAATTACCAACATCTTAAAATTACAGCTATAATTTATGAATCTTCCTTACAAAGCCTTCTTCCCGGTATAGGGAAGGGGAGCTTCCTTTCCTCATCTTTCCCAGCTCTCTTTTTTCTCTTTAGGAGATCCTTATCCAACTGTATGTATCTAAGGCACCCATCACTGGCAGGTTGGTGAAAGATTCCTATTTATGTTTCTATAACTGACAAACACACCCCATTTTTAAACAATGGCAACAGTATGCAGTTTTATTCTCAATCTGTCACATGATCTGCCTCTCAATCTGTAGTGTTTCTGAATTAACATTCAATTCCTAATGAACTGCCATACTTCATTACATCATGGTATTAGCTCTGTGAGCAATTCCAAATGAATTTTACTAGTATTTTTGTTTTCAGTAGTCTTTTACGTAAAGTTTCACTTTTAAATATTTGTACAACTTTTCAAGGCAACCAATTTTAAGGACTTCACTCAAATATAAATAGCCCTAGTACCTGGCACACAGCAAGTGCTCAAAAAATACTGATTCCCTCACTCCATGTATTACAACTGTTTAGGATAGTGGGATGCTCGTGTGGCTCAGTTGGTTGGCAGCCAGCTCTTGATTTTGGCTCACGTCATGATGTCAGGGTTGTGTTACTGAGCCCTGCATCAGGCTCCTCAATTAGGGGGAGTCTGCTTGGGATTCTTTATATCCTTCTCCCTCTGCCCCTCACCACTGCATGTGCTTTCTCTAATTAAAAAAAAAATAAAATATAAATAAATAAATAAATAAATAAATGTTTAGAATAGGATGCATACATATTTGAATCGGGCTCCACACTCAGTGCCAAGTAGGCCTGAGATTCTCTCCCTCTGCCCCTCCTCCTGCTCATGCATGTGCACTCTCTCTCTTTAAAATATATCTTTTTAGGGGCGCCTGGGTGGCTTAGTTGGTTAAGCGACTGCCTTCGGCTCAGGTCATGATCTCGGAGTCCGGGGATCAAGCTCCTCATCAGGCTCCCTGCTCAGTGGGAAGCTTGCTTCTCCCTCTCTCACTCCCCCTGCTTGTGCTCCCTCTCTAGCTGTGTTTCTCTCTGTCAAATAAATAAATAAAATCTTTAAAAAAAAACCTTTTTAAAAAGTATACATATTTATACATACATTTTTCTTTGTATGTGTATAAAACATCTATGCAAGAACATACAAGAAATGTTATTCCTTCAGTAGTATCTTTGATGGCAGAGAAAACCACAATTGTGTTATTTGTTTCACCCAGGCCCCCTTCTCTTTGTAAAGAAACTGGGAAATACCCTGATGGAGAGATAATTTGGTAAATAGGAGGCATACGGGCTCTGGAGTCTGAGAGATGATCTGGATTCAAATTGTCTGGAACAGAGCTATGGGTTTTGAGTGAAAGCCATCATCTTTAAGGGACCAAATTTCCTTATCTGTACAAAAGAATGTTGACATCGGGCAAGGCATGGCCAAGATTTAAAAAAATGAAATTTCTCATGTATAATAGGTACTCAGTAAGCAGTAATATTAGCCAATATTTAATTGTGCTATTAACTATAAAAAAGCAAGAGCATAAAGATGTCTGGAAAAACTTGAGATTTTCTAAATTCCATTTCTCTCCCTAACAAGACTATGAAAAAGGAAGCTTTTTTTATGCCTTTTCTCTTGGAGTATCCATTTGAAAACCCTTCAAAAAATCTTAAATATATTTTTTAAACAAACTCATTAAGAGTTTTATTAAAAACCATTAACATTTTTAAAGATTTTGAGAGAGACAGTGAGCACAAGCAAGAGGCAGGGAAGGGGAGAAATTCTCTCCCCACAGACTCCCCACTAAAGGCCAAGCCCAATGTAAAACTCGATCTCATGACTCTAAGATCATGACCTGAGCTGAAAGCAAGAGTCGGTGCTTAACTGACTGAGCCACCCAGGTGCCCCATCATAAATAAATTTTAAAAGCCAAGAAAAGAGGCACCTGGGTGGCTCAGTCGTTGAGCGTCTGCCTTCGGCTGGGGTCATGATCCCAGAGTCTTGAGATGGAGCCCTGCATCAGGCTTCCTGCTCTGCAGGGAGCCTGCTTCTCCCTCTCACTCCTCCTGCTTGTGTTCCCTCTCTAGCTGTGTTTCTCTCTGTCAAATAAATAAATGGAAGTCAAAGGAAGGGAGGGAGGGAGGGAGGGAGGAAGGAAGGAAGGAAGGAAAAGAAAAGAAAGCCAAGAAAAAACTTGGAAAAAGTACTGGCTCTAGACATAGCAAATATTTTTACTGATTCATTTATTTATTTGAGAGAAAGAGAGTGCACAAATAGGGGTAGGGAGGTGGGGAAGGAGAGAGAATATTCATCAGACTCTGCGTTGAGCATGGAGCCTGACACAGGGCTCAATCTCAAGACCCTGAGATCATGACCTGGGCTGAAATCAAGAGCCGACACCCAACCAACTAAGCCACCCAGGCACCCCTAGAACATGACAAATATTTTATTGAATTCTCTTAAAAAGAAAAACAAAAAAAAATGATAGAAAGTATAAACACAAAATACACAAAAAAAGACATTTTTTAAATGGAGGTGCCTAGGTGGATCAGTCAATTCAGCACCCAGCATTGGATTTTTGGCTAAGATCATGATCTCACACTACTGGTAAAAGTGTAAACTGAAACATTTAAAAGGGCAAGTTTGCAAAACCTATCAAAAATTAATATTCTCACCTAGCAATTCTGCCATCAAAACTTTATCCTCAAATACAAAAAGCAAAAATGTAATTAAAGGGTGCTTATTGTAGTGTTTGTAACATCCAAAAAAACTTTATATTGCATCTCTTTAAACACCTAAAATCCTTGAAAGAGAAAGAGAATATACTGACACACTGTATGCTACATGAAATATGAAATTCACTTATACTAATACAGGCAGCCTAAAAACAAGTACAGTATAATAAATAGATGGAGTAATGTTGGCAAAATGTTGGCATAAGAAACAGCAAAAGCAACTAAAAACTGTCAGAATCAACTTTTCCACACATCCGAAACTAACCCAAATCTTGTAGTAATCCAGGTTAAAACAGCTAAATCTTGGTAAGAACACAGAGCTTTGTGGAATTTAACTTATTCTGTCCTATCCCGGGCTCCCCAGATCAGTGGTGGCTATGAAAACAACAGCCCACACTCCTGATACTGGGACAGCAAAACAAGCCTCATTTATAAACAAACTGAAATCAATTGTTTTGACCAATCTAATGGCTCCCTGGAAGGCATGTGAAAAGTCTTGCTTTAATTCACCTAATGCAGCTAACTCAGACTTCCCCCCCAAGCTAAAGCTACTACAGGACACAAAGGATATTTGTCAGAAACATATACAAACATGCATTTTCTGTGCTTGTTGCCTGATTCCATAAGTAAGAGCTGGTGCAAACAAACTGACCAAAAACCTTGAGAGGAAAGGCTGGGCAATGAGATATTTTGAAAAATAAGGGCCTTGAACAGCTTCAACAGATTCCTGGGAATCTAGGACACAACATGTATGCCCAGGGCTGTGCACGTGCTCAGGAATTTTGCCAGCTCTTGGTTGACAGCTTTTTCTTTCAGTACTTTGACAACGTCCCCCCACCACCTCCTGGCCTCTGGTTTCTGCTGAGAAGTCAGAATAGTCAGCTGTTAAATGATACTGAGGATTCCTGATATGTGAGGAGTCACTTCACTCCTGCTTCTTTCAAGATTCTCTGTCTTCCAACTGTTTAAGATTCTCGGTGTGGATCTCACTGAGTTTATCCTACCCAAGAAGTCTCTAAACTCTCACTTCTGGATGACCTTGACCTCTACACAAACAGGAAATTAAGGCTAACCAGAATTGTAAAGTGGCTGAGTGCTCAAAGAATAAAATATTCCAACAGAAGCTGGGTGGCTGAGGGGGTTAAAGCCTCTGCCTTCGGCTCAGGTCATGATCCCAGGGTCTTGGGATCAAGGCCCGCAGCGGGCTCTCTGCTCAGCAAGGAGCCTGCTTGCTCCTCTCTCTCTGCCTGCCTCTCTGCCTACTTGTGCTCTCTGTCAAATATATAAATAAAATCTAAAAAAAAAAAACTACCTGTCCAATCATTAGCTGACAGAACACAGACACAAACTTCAATGGGCACACATGACAAAGAATATATACTTTACAAAATTAGTTCAGAAAAGTTCTTAAACCAATAACAGCTACAATAAGGAGCAACATCTCTGGGGAAAGAAGAGCCTAATTTCCATGGCTGCCATTATTACAATATTGAAAATATCCAATTTCAACAAAAAAATTACACGCATGTAAAGAAACAAGAAGCAACAGCCCATACACGGAGAAAAAAAGTAATCACTAGAAACTCTAAGGAATCCCAGACATTAGACTTACTGGACAACGACTTTAAATCTGTTTAAATATGTTCAAAAGCAAAAGGAAAGTAGGTCTAAAGAACGAATAGAAAGCACAGGAACTCTGTCTCACCAGATGAAGAATATTAACAAAGAAATAGAAGTTATTTTTAAGACAATCAAATAGAAATCCTGGAGTTGAAAAATATAATTGGGGCACCTGGGTGGTTCAGTTGGTTAAGCGACTGCCTTCGACTCAGGTCATGATCCCGGAGACCCGGGATCCAGCCCCACATCGGGCTACCTGCTGGGTGGGAAGCCTGCTTCTCCCTCTCTCACTCCCCCTGTTTGTGTTCCCTCTCTGGCTGTGTTTCTCTCTGTCAAATAAATATAAAGTCTTGGAAAAGGAAAAGGAAAAGGAATAACTGAAATGAAAAATTCAGTTAGACAGGTTCAACAACAGATCTGAGAAGACAGGACAAAGAACCAGTGATCTTTAAGATAGGTCAACTGAAATCTATCAGCCGGAGGATCAGAGAGAAAAATTAATGAAGAAAATATAAGAGAGCTTAAGAGATTTGGGGGATACCATCTGACACACCAAGCATACCAGCAGTTCCCAAAGGAGAAAAAGAGCAAAAATATCTGAAGAAATGGTGGCTAAAAACTTCTCAAACTCAATGAAATATTTTAACCTATATATCCAAGATGTTTCCCAAACTCCAAGCAGGAGAAATTCAATGAAATTCACACTGAGGTACATCTTCATCAAACAGTTCAAAGACAAAGAGAAAATCCTGAAAGAAGCAAGAAGGAAGTGACTCAACACATACAAGAAGTTCTCAATATCATAACAGCTGACTTATCATCAGAAACCATAAAGGACAGAAGGCAGTGGGATGGCATGATCAAAGTACTGGAAGGAAAAAACACTGTCAGCTGAGAAGCTTTGTCTTGTAAAATTATCCTTCAAAATTGAACGAAAAAAACAATACATTCTCAGAGGAAGAAAATCTGAAAGAATTCACTGCTAATGGATCTATCCTACAAGAAATGCTAAAGTGAGTCCTTCATGCTGAAATAAAAGGACACTAGACAGAAACTTGAATCCACATGTAGAAATAAAGAACACTGGTAAAAGTACGTACATAGGTAAATATAAAAGACATATCAATTTCAAAACACAGTCCAAATGGATTCTTAGATATAACACCAAAATCATGAATAACAAAAGAAAAAATGCATAATTGTATTTCATCAAAATTAAAAAACTTTGTACATCAGAGGGTATTATCAAGAAAGTAAAAAGAGAACCTAAAGAATGGAAGAAAATATTTGCACATCATATTCTGATGAGGGTCTAGCATCCAGAATATATAAAGGAACTCTTAAAACCCAACAACAAAAAAACAAACAACCCAATTTTAAAATGGGCAAAGAACTTAAAAAGACATTTTTCCAAAGAATATAAACAAATGGCCAACAAGCACATGAAAAGACGGTCATCATCATCATATCAAACCCACAATGAGGTATCAAGTCACACCCACGAGAGTAGCTAAAATTTTAAAAGCCAGAAAATACCAAGTGTTGGTAAAGATGTAGAGATACCAGAATCCTTACACTGCATAACGAAATGGTGCAGTTGCTTTGGGAACAGTTTGGCAGTTGGCTCAAAATGTTAAATGTAAAAGTAGCCATATGATCCAGCAATTCTATTCCGTGGTATACACCTAGGAGCAACATACAGCCACACAAAAACTTGCATGTGAATATTCATATCAGCATTATTCACAAAAGCCACAAAGTGAAACAACTTAAATAGTTACCAATTGATCAATGGATAAACAAAACATGGTGTAACCAAGGCAATGGAAGATTTGGCAATTAAAAGAAATGAAGTCCTGATATATACTAAAATATGGATAAACTCTGAAAACATTACACTGAGTAAAGGAAGTCAGTCACAAATGATCATCTATGTGATTCCATTCACGTGAAAGGTCCAGAATAGGCAAATCCAGAGACAGGAGCAGATCAGTGGCTGCTAACGAGTGGGAAGAGAAGGAATGGTGAGTGACTGATAATGAGTAAAAGGTTTCTTTTTTGAGGTAATGAAAGTGTTCTAGAGTTGAAAAGAAAAAATGCATAACTGTATTTCATCAAAATTAAAAAACTTTGTACATCAGAGGGTATTATCAAGAAAGTAAAAAGAGAACCTAAAGAATGGAAGAAAATATTTGCACATCATATTCTGATGAGGGTCTAGCATCCAGAATATATAAAGGAACTCTTAAAACCCAACAACAAAAAAACAAACAACCCAATTTTAAAATGGGCAAAGTACTTTGGAAGTGGAAATGGCTGCACAATTCTGTGAATACACTAAAAAACACTGAATTATACAGTTTAAGAGGATGAATTTTACATTATATGAATTACATTTCAATTATACTGTCATAAGAAAAAAAGCAGGTTCAAGTCTTTGTCATGTTAAAAATCACCCTTAACCATTTTTATCATCTGCTAACACCTCTTTCCATTCTTCCCTTCACAGCTAAGACCCGTTTATTCTTGAACTAATCCACATTTACTTTCTTCACTGTCCAATCTCCCATTAACTTCTCAATTCAGGAGTGCCTGGGTGGCTCAGTCGGGCTCAGTGGCAAGCCTGCTTCTCCCTCTCTCACTCCCCCTGCTTGTATTCCCTCTCTAGCTGTTTCTCTCTGTCAAATAAAACCTTTAAAACAAAACAAAACAAAACAAAAACTTCTCAATTCAAAGAAACTAGCTCCTTCCCCAAATGGTAGGTAGCATTAAGTAGAATATTACAAAACTGCTCTTACGTAAGTTATCAAATTCAACAGACTCTCAATCTTTGTTTTACTCAAGTTCTCAGGGCATTTGAAGTATAGCTTCCTTTTTAAAAAACTTTTTATTTTTTCCCAGAGAGCTGGTTGCGAAGCAAAGCTTCCTTTTGAAATGATTCCATTTTGGCTTCTATAATATTTTCTCATGATTTCTCTGCATCTCTAAAAACTTAGGAATTTCCCTTTCCAGGTCTTCTTCCTGAATTCTGCTGTAAAAGTTCTCCATTGTCTATTTCCAGAACTATTCTCCATTGGTAAAATCTTCCTACATGGTATTATATGTAAATCAAAGGTTTCAGCTACCACCTATAATATAGCCTGCTGACTCTCATAGCAAGACCTCTCTCTTCGACTCCAAATCCACACACCCAACTGGGTGGCCGATGTTTCCACCTGGATGTTCCACAGACAACTCCCACTTGATATATCCAAAAGGTAACATACTGTTCTTCTCCAAGCTTGCTCCCCTTCACTAAGTCCCTGTCTCAGTACAGAGTTGACCCTTGAACAACATGGGTTTGAGCTGTGTGGGACTACTCAAATGTAGTCCTTTTTTGACAAATACAGTACTGTACTGTAAATGTCTTTTTTCTTCCTGATGATTTTAGTAACATTTTCTTTTCTCTAGCTTTATTGTAAGAATACATGTAATACGGGGTGCCTGGGTGGCTCAGTTGGTTAAGCGACTGCCTTTGGCTCAGGTCATGATCCCGGAGATCCGGGCTCGAGTCCCACATTGGGCTCCCTGCTCGGCGGGAAGCCTGCTTCTCCCTCTCTCACTCCCCCTGCTTGTGTTCCCTCTCTGGCTGTGTTTCTGTCAAATAAATAAAATCTTAAAAAAAAAAAAAAGAATACATGTAATACACATAACATATAAAATATGTTAATTGACTTTATGTTATCTGTAGGGCTTCCAGTCAACAGTAGGTTATTAGTAATCAAGTTCTGAGGGAGCCAAAAGTTATACATGGATTTTAGACTGCGGGGGGGGGGG
Source organism: Spilogale gracilis (assembly GCA_004023965.1). NCBI lineage: Eukaryota > Metazoa > Chordata > Mammalia > Carnivora > Mephitidae > Spilogale > Spilogale gracilis. Next base: position 9,676 of record PITA01014769.1, read on the forward strand.
GGTCAGCACCCCAACCCCCACATTGTTCAAGAATCAACTGTACTCTAGCACTGTCTATTCAATGGCCCAAGTTAAAATCCAACCGTAACTGAATCCTATGAATTCTACCTTCTAAATGTCTGCACTGTTAACCTACCCCTTTCTATCTCCACCGACTCTATCTCAGTTTAGGGCCTTGTCACCTCCATTATTACAAAAACTCCTAACCAGCCTTTCTGGACTCTGCCTTATCCTCCTTCCATCCCTTCTAAAATCTGTACTCTACAATACCAGAACTATCTTTCTAAGAGGAAAACCTTATCATGACTCTTTCCTGATTAAAATTCATAAACTCTATTATCTATAGGGAAAAACTAGAATCCTTAGAATGTCATGCAACACTCAAGTGTCTATCTCTGCAACCTCATCATGTGCCACTTACCACCATAAACCCAATACTACAGTTGCAGCGAATGACTTTCAGCTCTTCCAAGTGTTCCATGCTGTCTCTAATCATGTCCGGCTTCCCTTCTGCCTTCAGTTCACTTCCCTCATTTTCTTTCCTTTTTTTTTTTTTTTTTTTTCTTTTTAAGATTTTATGTATGTATTTGACAGAGTGAGAGAGAGCACAAGCAGGGGGAGCTGCAGAGGAAGAGGGAGAAGCATACCTCCCGCTGAGAAAGAGATAAAGAGAGAGCACCTGTATGCCGGATGCCTGCAAGCATGAGGGTGGCGGGGAAGGGGCAAAGGGAGAAACAGGCTCCCGGCTAAGCAGGGAGCCCAGTGTGGGGCTCGATCCCAGGATCCTGGGATCATGACCTGAGCTGAAGGCAGATGCTTAGCCAACTGAGCCACCCAGGTACCCCTTGTTTTCCTCATTTTCTGCCTCAGTCATGCTTAAACCTTCAAGTTTAAAGTACTTAATGTGACATGCAGCAGGAAGTTAAAATGGGCTCAGCTGGCTTAGGCTTCTGTTTTCTTTATCCCTGTATTTGTTTACAAGATAAAAACTGAAACTACTTTAACTGTATCCATAATTTGGCCCCTGCCTACTAGCTACACCTGCAGATCCTACGATTGATTTCTAAATCAAAAGCTTAGACTCTTGTGCTTCTGCTCCCACTATTCCTTCTACCTAAATGGCCATCCTTATTGTTTTCATCCCCTCCTATACATACTGTACATACTTTTCCTTACCACTGCCAACTTCCCCAACCTCTCCTTCTCTCCTTATAAGAAACTGATCACTGTCTCCTTTGTACACCCTTTAATGCCCTCATACTTTCTCCAAAGTAATCTTAAAAACATATTGTACTTGGGATCAGTTCAAGTAAAAGATAAAGACCATCACCCAGAAAGCAGGGGCACTGCCTTATCCATCTGTAAGTCCTCTTCAGCAGGCATAGTATCTGCTACACAGTAACTCCTCTATACTAAATGACCCACGTTCTTCCTTATTCCTTCCACATATACTAACAAGTTTCTATCACTTTCTTTCAAAAAAGAAAGAACATACTTTTGGGTTACGTCGACCTTAATCTCCCTTTTCCAAGCAAACAGCTGTGCAAATACACGTGTACAAATTAAAGTTAATATTCATTCTCTGATAACACTTCTGGTTTTCTAAATTAGATCTCAAATGAGAGATACTACTTTGAAGACAGAACAAATTAAATTATGTCATATTGCTTCAAGATACTCTGTTCAAAGAATTACTTCTCAGCAGTTACTGTTAAACTAGTCTACCCCACTTAAACCTATGGCTTACTCTGAAAAGTGGGAACCGCTCTAACTTCCTTCCTACCTCTCCTACTGCCAGCACAGTTTACAGCAATTACTCATGTTCAGAAAGACACTCAGAAAGGAACTATCAAATCACCAAGACAACTAGGAAGGCGTCAAGTGAGGTTACTTTTCTTATTCACAGTCCCATTTTTTTCATTTAGAAGTGCTGCCTCCCTAACCACCAAACCAAAAGTGAGCTTGCTCCTTATCACCACTTAAATACTTTATGAATAACTGCCAAGTATGATGGAATGCTACCGAAAGTGCTGCAGCATGTGAACGTACCCACTCTACAAAATATCCAATGAAAGCTTTTCTAATGAGGCTAGATGGTGTGCTAGATGGTGTGCGAACTCACATTCAAAGTTACCTCCAGTTAACATTTTAATTATTTTCAAGAACTCTACTAGGCCTTAGAGGAGACAAGCTGCTTGGTCAGGAGGGAGGCTCTCAAGTAATGAATCCCAAAACTCGAAACACCGTAATTATTTCAGGTTAGGGTGTGGACTATTTTGTGAAACCTGTTTTACTCTCTTAACGATACATTTTTTAAAAGGAAAGAAAAAGGTGCCCCCAGTAAGAATACTTTGGGCACAGGCATACTTGAAAATGAGTTGTGAAAGGAATTCTCAACTCCAGATCTGTCCGTCCATTCGCACTGAAACCTGAACGAAAGACCGCAGCACCCAAAGGAGCCCCTACTGCTTCCGTGCCAGCGGTGGAAAACATCAAGAGCCTTTTCCTAGCCCACCTGGCAAGTCCTGGAGACGGGTCAATATTCCGGTGCGATTTTTTTTAAAAAAGCAGTGATTATATAAAAGACAGAGTTCCCTCTTCCCCTTTCCGACACCCAAGAACTGCCCTAAGGCCTGGAGACTCAAGTGGGTAGGGGCCCGGTTCCCGACTCTCCTCCTCCCGACCCCGCGAGCACCAAATCACAAATGCGGATGCCACGAGGGGAGGCCCGGCCGGCAAGTGGGAGGAACGGCCGGCAACACGGCGAGAACTGGGGAGAAGCCTGCCCGAGATGAACCCGCACTCGGAGCAGCCACGCCCCCCACCCCCAACTCCAGCTCCGCGCGCCGCGAGCGCCCAACCCGGCACGCTGCCTGACAGACGCCGCCGGCGAGGTGGGTGCGGAGAGGGATCCCCTGGCACGCGAGGGGCACCGCCACGACCCCCGCACGCCGCCGCTGCCCGCCACTGACCTGTGCCTGCCGCCGCGCGACAGCCCGCCCCCGCCGCAGCCGCCGCCTCCTCGCGCTCACAGTGCCGCCACAGCCACTGTAGGCACCTCCTGCGCTGCGCCCCTAGCCGGCCTCGGGCGCCCCATTCCCACCCCGCCCCAGCCTCCGCCTGTTTACAATGATTGGGACAGAACGCGACGAGCCGGCCCAACGCGCACGCGCATTCCCTCCTCCCGCCGCTGCCGGCTTCCCGGGCCCTCCTCTCTGCGCTGACGGCTAAAGCCGTCAAGGGCAAATGTCCTGTGCCCTCGCGCGCAGCACGCTGGGAGTAGTAGTTCTCGCACACCCACGCCCTGCAAACGTGAGGGCCGTTCCTCGAGGAAGGACACTACAACACCCAGGAAGGACCGCGATTCCCTCGGCCCAGAGGCTCGCTGAGGAGACTGAGGGAGCGCGCGAGAGAATGCACCGCGCTAGTGCTCGGCAGGCGCCTGCGCAGTTCCAGGTCTTGGGGGACTGGGTGGGATGTAACACCTACCCCGAGCCAGTATCATTGAAGATAGCTTGGGGGCCTCGTCTGCGCTGGTCTTGAGAAGGGGAAGAGCTTTCCTCTCCACGTTCTGGCCGGCTGCTTCTCAACTCCCGAAGTGCAGAGCTTTTGTGCCAGCGGGCTTCGGTCGTCCTAACCAGTTAAACCAGCCTAGGAGGCCGGCCCAAGCCTGCCGCTGGGTGGGGCATCTTCCCGGCCTTGGACTGGGTGGGGAATCTTGCTTGGGGTGGGGACTCTTGCTGTGGGCTTCGTTAAAGGGAGCGCTTTGAGACCGAGGAGAAACTTGCATAAAACTCTGTGTCGGGACCTCGCTGAGAATTCCTAAAATGGGTGTTGAAACGGGCCAGCCCCGGGTTCGAGGTGGGCTGCTGGACTGTGTTCCCCCGCCCTCTCTTGCTCAACAATTGCAAAGGAACACCTGAACTGTAACTGCCTAGCCGCATGCTTAGGTTGCAAAGAGAAATAACTGAATCGTGGAAAAGAGTGAAAATAACTAAATCCCCCCCCCGCCTCCGCCGGGAATTCTAAGCAAAACTTGAATTATTCAGCTGGAAGTCGGGTCTTTTGAAGGGCTCTTGTTTTACAAAAGTTAGCTGATTATTAGGGGAAAGATATGATTTGGGATAAGTCCCCTTCCCAATCATTTCTATTCCTCCGTGCAATACTCGCTTTAGAACTTCATTGTATAATGTCTATTAACCCGCGTGATCCGTCCTGCGCTACACCTCCCGGATAAGCTGACTTCTGACGGTGGGTCTCTCTCCCATGTACACCACGATTTCTCCTCAGCCCCCTCAACCTGACATCGAAGAGCCGCCTACAATTAGATATGAACATGGTGTGTGCTAACCATTGCTTTCTGACTGCTGAGAAGCTTTCTTTTTGACCCTCTGGCAACAGACGAGTGTCCTCTAACCACTGAGATGGGCATGTCATAATGCCAGTTAATAATACACTTTGCTTCTAGCAACACTAATTGGGCCAAGGGATGCCTATCCCCTGACCTGAGTTGGGCATTATTGAGCCCTTGGCTCAATTATTGGACTCAATTATTGAATCCAATCGCTGTATGGACACAGAAAAGGGAGGGGGAAGCTTTTTATTGAGGTAACTGCTGATGGCCATGTTCTTCACAACATGAAGAGTCTTTTCTGCAGTAGCAATAAATAAGGCCAAAACCAGAGGCGAAGGTGGGATGGGAAAGGGGAAAAAAGCAAGAGCTGACAGATAGTATGAAGACTCTTGATTCTAGTTTCAGAGGCCAAGGTTTGTATAGCTCTTCTTTAAGTGCTTTGAGCACTTAAATTACTAATTATTAGCATGTTCAGCATTGTCTTTAAAAAGGAAGGAAATTCTAATACATGAAAAACAAAAATCACGAGAACTAAAGGATAAATTGACAATTCACTTGTGGTTGGAGGTTTCAAATTCCTGTCTCAGCAGTGAATGAGATAAAGTCAAGGTGGGTATAGACGACCGGTATTACAGTATCAACCAACTTGAAATATTTGATGTATGTAGAAAATTCCAACAATAGTAGAATATACATTCTTTTCAAACAAAAGAAACATTGTCCAAAATAGATCATATGGTAAGCCACAAAACAAATCTCTATAAATTTTAAAGGACTGAAAACATACAAGATATGTTCTCTTTCTGTAGTGGAATTAAATTGCCAAAAACAAAAATCTAGAAACCCCCAAATATCTGGAAATGAACACATTTTTAAATAACCCATGGGTTAAAGAAGAAATCACAAGGAAAATTAGAAAACATCTAGGCATGCCCTGGTGGGTCAGTTGTTAACTGTCTGCCTAACTTAAGTTTTTGAAGGGCTTAAGTTTTGAAGAGAGCCAGATGTGGGCCTCGATCCCAGGCCCCTGGGATCATGACCTGAGCCGAAGGCAGAGGCTTTAACCCACTGAGCCACCCAGGCGCCCTCCTCAATTCATTTTATGAGGCCACTATCACCCTGGCAACAAAACCAACAATATCACAAGAAAATAGAATACCCTTCATGAAATGTACACTTTAAACGGGTCAGTTTTATAGTACATGAATTATATCTCAAGAATGCTATTATTTCTTTTTAAAGATATGAGAATCAGATTAAATATTCTAAAAATAGCCCCACGCTTGAATGAACAGAGTAGAAAGTCCAAGGTCTGTTTCGTGTATCCTTGGGACAGAAACTAAACGGCTTACTGGGTCATAGCACTGTATATAGTTGAAATTTCTTATTTGTATATCACCAAATATATGTTATGGTTTTACATATTGTATAAAAGATATACTATTTAGAGCTTGTGACAAAAACAGGTATCAGAACTATAGGACTTCACGTTTGTTCTTCCTAACATATAACCCCGCAACTCCGTGGCTTTGAACTCTACTGCTGCTCTTGCAGTTACGGTCAGTTGGTAGTGTAGGTGGGCAGCTGGGATGGCTGAGTTTGTCTCTGCAGTGATCTCTCATATTCCAAAGGCTAGTATTTTCAGCACACAAATGCCTTTTTTTAAAATTGTTTGCATGTCATTTACTAATGTTCCATTGGCCAAAGCAAGTCATATGCCAAGCTCCAGATTCAAGGGATGGAGAAACAGACTCCACCTACACAGAGACGCTGGAAAGAATTTGTGGCCATTTATTTGCGACCTATGACAAGAATTCTTGGCTCTCCTTGGCTCTTGCAAGAATGCTTTCGAAACCTCCAAGGTCTGTAAACTAGTGTGAATTGATACCTTTTGATTGAAACAATCATAAATCAAATATAACTATAAACTGCATTCTAGTATCTTCCCTCCAGTCCTCTCTAATCCTAAAGATTTTCTAGGAGTCAATAAACTACAAAGCTGATCAGATAAAAAATTTACCTTACAAGCCTCCATCTGATATAGGAGAATTTTTTCCATTTCCATTATATGCTGTAAAGGCAGCGTTTCATGTAATCATTTCTGGGGGGAGAAATGGTAAAATTGATGTCATAATTTAAAGTATAGCATCTACTTTTTAAAGTTATCAGTGATAACATTGAGGTTATTTAGAATAATAATAATTTGGATCATGTTTATGGATCATAGTTTTGGTCTAGATAAATCTAAACATCTAAAAGAATTTCTGTTTCCTTGTGACCTGGGATGGAGAATTGCCCTTCCTGCCCCACCCCCCAACCCTCCCAGCTTCATTGCACTCCTTACCCCCTCCCCTAGGCCCTGCTTCTGGAAGGTGTAAGTAATACATCTTGTGATTTTACTTTCTTTGTAGGTGTTAAAACTGCACCTTCAGGGGCACCTGGGTGGCTCAGCAGGTCGTGCATCAGACTCTTGATTTTGACTCAGATCATGATCGCACAGTAATGAGATTCAGCCCCAAGACGTGGGCTCCATGCTCAGCAGGGAGTCTGCTGAAGATTCTCCCTCTCCTTCCCCCTCTGCCCCTTCCCCCTATTGGGAGCATCTGTTCATCTCTAAACATTTTTAAAAAACATACAACAATAAAAACACAATAAAACAATAAACTGTGCCTTCAGTCAAAAGAATCCTCTTTCCCAAAGTGGGAATTCTAATGGTGAAAGAGTTACCTGCCAACCCTGGGTGGCTTGTGTCTCTTCACTCAGCAGGTCATAATCTGCACATTCTTAATTATAGAACAGACCAGCTATGGGCCCCCCAACACACCTTACATATTTCAAAGTGTCCTTTTTCTATTCTGGCAAATAACTGACTTGGTTTGGCCAAATACAGATTACAAATCATTCTACCCCAGAATATTAAAGACTTGGCTACAGCTCTCCTAGCTTCTAGGGTCACTGTGGAAAAATCCAAAGCTATTTTGATTTTTGATTCTTTATAAACAAACCATCAATAACCTTAAATTTTCTTCTTTAAGAAAAAAATACTCTTAAATTCTCTATTTTTCCCATGGTTTCATGAAAATTCAGAATGGTATGTCTTGAGCTGGGATTAGTTTTATTCCTTTGTGGGTGAGGCACTTTATGGGCCCTTTCAGTCCGAAAATCCATGCATATCAGTTAAGGGATCTTTCCATGAATTATCTCATTGATGACTTTTTTCCCCCATCCACTTCTCTCTTATTTCTGTAATTCCTGTAATTAGCTCTTGAATCCTTATAATGGGCATCTACTTTGTCTTTTATCTCCTTTTTTCTGTCTCTGTCTTTTTACTTAAATTTCTACAACTATATTTTCAACCTATGTATTAGGTTTTTCATTTGCTTTCATACTTTTAGTTTCTCTTAATTTTTGTTTAAAGATCTTATTTATTTGACAGAGAGAAACATAGCTAGAGAGGGAACTTGAGCAAGGGGAGTGAGAAAGGGAGAAGCAGGCTTCCCGCGGAGCAGAAAGCCCCATGTGGGACCTGATCCCGATCCCGAGACTGAGGGATCATGACCTGAGCCAAAGACAGACACTTAACAACTGAGCCACCCAGGCACCCCTCTCTTAATTATTTTATACAGCATCCTGTTCTATTCTTGGATGAAATAACCTATCTTTTCTTCCTGAGCCTAGCAGTGAAGCATATGTTAAAGTTTTTTTCTCCTTGCATAATCTCTGATTCTTCTCACGTTGTGATTTGATGGTTTTATGACCATTGTTTGTGCTTGTTCTGTCTCTGATTTTCATATGAGAGATTTCCCTCAAGTGTGCTGTAACTCTTGGCTATCTAATTATATTTGAAAATGTGAAACTAAAAAGCTTGTACATGTAGATGGCGCTTTGGACTTATGGACCTCGTTCCCTCTTGGGTGGTCTGGCTGAGCTACTTTTTCGGTGTGTCAACCCACTGGTTTCTCCTAAAAAATGTTTCCCCCAGAGGACTTAACCAACCTTATTGGGGTAATCATTTTGCCATGATACATTATATGTATCATGTATGAAATCACCATGTTATATACCTTAAGCTTACATATATGTCAATAATATCTCAATAAAACTGGAAATAAGTAAATTCTTATTAAAAAAAAAGAAAAAAGAAGGATCCCCATTTTTCCTTTGGCATGTGAGGTGCAGCACTTCTTGGATCTCTGAGTGTAGGGTGTCTGCTTAACTGATGTACTCCAGGTGCACCCCCACATTCTTCCCAAGGCCACACTTCCCACATTGGCTGCTTCCCAGTCAGTGACCAAGAGTGGCAAGAGTACTAAGACAAGCCCATTCCTATAAGATGCAGGCTTCCTCTCCTGGGTGTATTTGACTTGAAGACACCCATAATCTTGCCACTGTAGTTATGGACATTTCTTCATTCTTCCTTCCTTCCTGCCTTCCCTCCTTGACAAGGGTCATACCTGTATCATCACTGATAGCTCTCCCAGTCTCCCCATTTTCTCTCCTAGTTTTTCCCCGTAATGAATCTCTTGCATGTCTTGTCCCATACTGGTGTTCACCTCTCAGAGCACTCAGACTATTGCAGATTGCACAGAAATTGGAGTCTGTGAAGGCAGACGGGAAGATGAGATTTGACTTACCACTTGGCAGGTGCTGAAAATGCTATCCTGAATGGTAGGCGGGCACAGATAATCCTGGTGCAAGATTGTGACCCAGTGGCTAAAGACTTTACCTGTGGCAAGCCAGAAAAATATCCAGGGAGAAGAAAACAGCCATGCAGATAAAATGGTTTGGGAATTTGAGAAATATGAGGAGAACCATGTCTTCCATGATAGTTGAATTAGATGGTTGCTGATAAATTGTATTAATACCCTGCAGAGCGATAATTAGAGACTGAGCACCATTAATAAGCAGTTAATGGCCAAGAGTCATAGGACTTTCTGGTAACATACAAAGAGGCCCTTATCCTTGTAGTAGAAGACCAGGCACGGATGAGCTCTCAGCCAAAGGAAGTCTGCTGTGCTAAGGTCAAAGTTCTGGTTAGGAAAACCTGGGACTCTGAAATATGGAATAAAGATAAATGGATGTAGGCCATTGAGGATGTTAATTCTGTAGACACCTCTTAACCCCATGACTTCAGATGTTTCACCCTTCCCTAGTAGAAGCTGATACTTCTGCCATGCTAGAGTACATAGATCATACAGCAGGTATAGTCCTTAGGAATTGCTCCCAAAACCGGTCCCAAGGCAATCACCTGGTTGCGGACATGCTGGGCCTGATAATGGAGGAAAGAGACTCTACCAGAAATGTTGCTTGAACTGACTGGCCAAAGGAATAGGACAAACCTGATGCCTAGGCAGCAATTAATTAGAAACTTGCAAAAGTGATGACCAACATTCGGTGAAGCAGAAATGTCTGAGTTTCCCTGGCTCATGGTAGAGGGAAGACTAAAAGGGTTGAGGGAGCAGGCATGTTGGAATGATCAGAAGACCCACCAGTGGATAGTGGTCCACAAGAGGGTCCCGGGACACACTAGTCACCAAGGCCATTGGAGATGGGCTTGTTAGGGGGGCACCAGCATCGCTTGGGGGTTCAGCAAGAGTCTCTGTGGGTCAGGGATGACGGTAGGAAAGTGCAGAGCCAAGTTATCAATGCTCATGAGCAAGCCGAGACCCCATAGCAATAGAGGCCAGTTGGCTGCACTTAATTTCCAGGAGCTGGGAGGCCACAGTTACTATAGTGACCAGTAAGGTCCAAGGAGCTCAGCTGGGGTGGCTGTGGGATGATCTTTCCCCGGGACACCGAATTAACGTGTAATTATCCTATCAGCCAGATCGCAGCCCTCTGACATGTCCACAAGGAGAAGAGAAACATTGTCGAAAACGTTGCAAAAATTTATACACACAAGGAACAGGTCTAATTAGACTAGGTAATTGGGCACAAGTTATTTGGACTCCGACAGGACTGAGTTTGAATATTAACTCTCATTCCTACTGTATGTCAGGGTCAGCAATTTTTTTCTTAAAGAACCAGATAGTAAGTTTGTTAGATTTCTGTAGGCTGTGCAGTCTTTGTTAGAGCTAGTCAGTTTTGCTGTGGTAACTCAAAAGCAGCCACAGGGCAATAAGTATGTAAGTGAGTGTGGCTATGTTCCAAAAATTCTCTATTTAGAAAACAAGTGAAGGACTGGATTTGGGCTCTACTCGGCTGACCTCTGTTCTATGAACCTATTTTCTTCGCTCAGTTAGGTCATTTGCAGAAACAGTCCTAATGCTAACTACTGTGTAAAGTTGTTCTGACCCTTAGATGAAATCATATGACAGCTCTTAAAAGTTCTCATCACAAGAAAGAAATTGTAACTATGTCTGGTGATGGGTTATATATAGCCATGATCTATGGGTTACTATACTGTTCATTTTGCAATATACACAAATAGCAAATCATGCTGTATACCCCTACGCTAATGGAATGTTATATGTCAACTACATAAAAATAAAATTCCTATTTTAGGCTGGGAGAAAAACAAAATGAACCAATGAAGGGAAATGTTCCCCAAAGTCAGATAGATTTTGGGCTGAGTCTGGGATTTGTCACTAACTACTTACAGATGCCCCTGGGGGTGTTTCTAAACCTCTCCAACCTCTATGGTCTGGTTGGAGTGCACAAAGCCTGAAAAGTTTAATTTGTACAGGGTTGTTTAATGGAGCATTAGAATTTCTGGTTCATAATAGGGTCCGTGGAAAAAGGAACGAGGCTGATACAAAAGTGAAGGTCAAGCAAAGCGTTATTTCCCGGCAAGCATCAGAATTTTTTACCGACTAGCCAGGGTCTAGCCAGGGTCACCTCTCTCCGGGGAGAAAAGGACCCCACCTGACTTCTCAGGCCAGCTTTTATAGGCATCCCCCCAAATCACAAGCTGACTAGGGTCTCGTAGGCACCGGAGCTGACCCACTCACGTGGCTTGCCTGATTTAATTTGTACTTCCATGGTCTCCCATCTGAGGCAAGCACTGGTATCCAGCGCCCACCCTTAGGTTTCATCCCCGGGACACTACCGGGAAGGGAGATCAAAGGGGTTACTGATTGGGCATATCCCCCCAACCTGGCTCGCCTTTGTTTTCCAGGGGCCATTTATCCATAACACCTGGAGCTGTTTCTATGAGTGAACAAGATGGCAGCTTGGATTCCAAAACCGGACTTTAGTGTTGACTGGTAAAACCATGTTCCGGTTCTGGTTGCAGCCACGCAAATACGCCATTTATGACTCAACCAAAAACATTTACTTTAGTTCCTGGTCTTTCCAAAGCACTTAACGGTTTTGTTCTGCCCTTGTATCCAACAGACCTTAGTTTGCTTCCCCTCCACCCTTGTACTCCTCTACTCGGCCTCGCACAGAGCTTTCGAGACCGGAGGAGAGAGGTCAGACCTTATTGAAGGACGGCAGCATCCCAGTCCTGTGGGATTCCTCCTTGCCTGTGGAGACATGCTTTTAATGACTGAAAATCTAGTTTTCAAGTAAAGGAATAAAATATTCCATCTTTTTACTGAAGTTGAAACAAAAAGAAAAGAGCTTACCCAAAACAAGGCTTTGAAGTTTGCCATCAAAAGGATTTTCTTAGAGTGGCTGCTGAAAGCTTTTAAAGCTAGACAGGCTTTTAAAAATAAAATGGGTTACCATCTCCTGGGAAGTTTATGTGTGGGTCTAATTACAACAAAGGAGTATCAACTGAAATAACCTTTATACAGTCTTTCATTGAAATGGCTGGAAGTCTTTCTGGTAAATAAAGGATGAGAAATGTCCCTCGAGTTGAATATTTAAGAGTTCCTTTGTTAAATATTTTACTTTGAAAGACAGGAGCTGCAGGTTTCTAGAAGCTGAAGGAGTAGCTAAAAAACTTACACTGTTGGTGGAACTGTAAATTGGTACAGACTTCCACGAGAGAAATTCAGGATGGCTAACAAAATTTAAAGTATATATAAACTGTGATCCAAAAACTTATTCCAATTGTATAATAGGAAAAGTGTGGGATGGACAAGAATATTTATAATATTGTTATTTTCAGCAACAAAAGCATTGAAACCTAAACGTCTATCAACCAGGAATTGATGGAATCAGTTATGATATATTCACTGCAGTAGAATATAGTGTATCTTTTAAAAATACTATGTATTTTTATTTTGGGGGGGCATGAAAGATGTCCATGATATCCACCAACAGTGAATTTAGTTATCAGAATAGAATATGTATGAGAATATGTTCACTGTCCCGTATTGTTTGAGCTATTTATGAAAATGATGCATTAATAAGGATAAAAATAATGATGCTTTCTTTTTGTGGGGGGAAGCAGCTGTAATTTGTATTTTCACTGCGCAGAAGACCACAAACAGCAGACCATTGGGCTGAACAGATTTGTGGTCATCTGATCCAGTTTCCTCATATGGGATATAGATAGTAAGACATTTTTTAAAACTCATCTAACATAATTCTTTACTTAAAAATGCAAGTAGGGGCACCTGGGTGGCTCAGTTGGTTAAGCGACTGCCTTCGGCTCAGGTCATGATCCTGGAGACCCGGGATCGAGTCCCACATGGGGCTCCCTGCTCGGCGGGAAGCCTGCTTCTCCCTCTCTCACTCCCCCTGCTTGTGTTCCCTCTCTGCCTGTGTTTCTCTCTGTCAAATAAATAAAATCTTAAAAAAAAAAATACAAGTAGCACCCCAAAAAAAGTAGTACATTTTTCCCCAAAACGTGTTGCTGAGAACTGTGATACAAAGTAACATATTTTTCAAGGGAAATATATAATACAAGAATTTATTTCAGTATTAAAAGCACTATAGTGATGATCAAAATCATAAGTTTAAAACATACATACAACATATAAAAACATAGCAGTGTCATAAATCCGAATAATCTAAACTGAAACAATTAATATACAATAAATGTTAATTAATTAAATTTTGAGTGGCTTATTAGAATTTTGATGAACTTGGGGATGACGTCTATGGATCATGTTGCTAATAAACTTGTCCATGATCATTTTAAAATATACTCTCTTTTTTGGGGTGCCTGGGTGGCTCAGTTGGTTAAGTGACTGCCTTCGGCTCGGGTAATGATCCCGGAGATCTGGGATCGAGCCCCACATCAAGCCCCACATCGGGCTCCCTGCTCGGCGGGAAGCCTGCTTCTCCCTCTCTCACTCCCCCTGCTTGTGTTCCCTCTCTCACTGTGTTTCTCTCTGTCAAATAAATAAATAAAATCTTTAAAAATATATATACTTTCTTTTTTATTAGTAAAATTATGTAGCTAATGGACACATTTTAAAACTTCTATTGAGGGGTGCCTGGCTGGCTCAGCCATCAAGGGCCTGACTTCACTCAGGTCCTGGGATCGAGCCCCGCATCGGATTCCGTGCTGGGTGGGAAGCCTGCTTCCCCTCTCACACTACCCCTGCTTGTGTTTCCTCTCTCTGTCAAATAAATAAATAAAGTCTTTTAAAAAAAATCAAATGATGTTGAGCTAGAAAGCTTGACTTCATCTTTCATTTTTCTCCCTTTCCCTCTATCTCTCTCTTGTCTGAGAGACATCTCTGGGTTTATACTGGATCTATTGGCAAGCACTGAAAAGACAGACATATCTGGAATTGAGTAATATTTCCCCAACATTAGCAGACTCCTTTTGTGATAAAACATATCCTGAGTTCCATTAAAATTTTTATGTGTACTTTTCCCCAATTTTTTATTTATTTTTCCCCCACTTTTTAAATGAAAAATGCTGTATACATAGAAAGGTGGGCAGGTAGACTTGTACAGTGGTGTGTACCTACTGTGGGAATCTGCGAGTGTTAACATAGTGCTGTATTTGTTTGATCATAGATCTTTCTTTTCTCCATCTATGTATCTATCCACCCACCAATCCATCTTATTTTTTATGTATTTTTTTTAAGATTTTATTTTTTTGAGAATCTCTATACCTACCATGGGGCTCGAACTTAGGATCCTGAGATCAACAGTCACAGGCTCGACCCACAGAGCCAGCCAGGCACTCCATTTTTTCTATGTATTTCAAAGTAAACATCAGACACGAGTACACTTTATCCCTAAACATTTCAGCTCACATGTACTCAACTAGATCTTAATATTTGCTTATAATACTTGCTGATGAAATAGCGGACATGGAGTGTACCTCCATTCCATGAGTTTTAAAAAAACGCAATAGTCAGTCCAGCCCTTATCGAGATCTGTCCTCATTCTGTACACCGTTGATTAGTCGTGCTTATTCTAGAACTGCATATATGTGCAGTCATTCAATTAGCACGACTCTGTATAAGGTTTCTTCCACTCTTGTGTTTTTGAGAGTCATTCATGTTGTGTTTCGGCTCATTCCTAGCTATCACTGAGTGCCGTTGCGTCTGTAAGTATTTCACGAGACTCTTAAGCCAGAAACAAAGGGTTGTATGGCTCACAGCTATGGTTGTAGCCAGAGGATCAGTACCTGTACCACTTCCCTAAGTCCATCTCCAGGGAGTGACATACAGGGACGTGTGCATACAAGTGACGTGTGCATACGGAGTTACGTCACCCTGAGCTTAGAGAACCTGAATCTGTTATGATTACCCAGTAGGAGATTTTTACCTTTATCTTCCAACGCTGTTCTCTCTACAAACACAAAGGCAGCCAGTACTTCTGCTCATAAGCCACACATAACACCAGAGACCCGTGGAGAACTGTCTCCCAACAATTCTTGCACAAGTCCTTTTGTGAACGTGTTTTTAAATTTCCCTTGGATAAAATCCTAAGAGCTGAATTGCTGTGTCCTAAGATAGATGTTTGTCTATCAGAACTCTCCCTGAAGTAACTGAGCCATTTCACACGCCCACCAACAATGTAGGAGAGTTCCTGTTCTTTCCACTCTCCCTGTGTTGCTGTTGTCAGTTTTAAATTTGAGCCATCCCAGTGAGTTGTAGTAGTAACTCTATTGTAGCTTAATTTACATTTTTCTGACAACTAATGATGTTGAACCCTTTTTTAGTTGCTTATTGGCCACTAGTACATTTTCCTTTGAAAGATGTCTGCTCAAATTATTTGCCTTTCCAAAAAATAGGGTTCTTGTCTATGATTGAGTTGTAGGAGTTCTCTGTATATTGTAGAGGCACATCCTTTACTAAATGTGTATTTTGCTTATATTTTCTTCTTGCTTGTTTATCTTCTTAACTGTGCCTTTCAGGAAAGAGGATTTTAAAATTTTTGCTGAAGTCCAATTTATCAACCTTTTTTTTTTTTTTTTTTAAAGTAGCCTCCATATCCAACATGGGGCTTGAATTCACAACCCTTGAGATCAAGATTCACATGCTCTACTGACTGAGCCAGCCAGGCACCCCTAATTTACTAAGTTTTAATTTTATAGTTACTACCTTCTGGGTTTTGTCCAAGAAATCTTTGCCTACCTCATGGTCATGAAGATATATTTTTTTAATGTTTTCTTCTGGAAACTTTATAGTTTGAACTCTTAAGACTAGGCCTATGATTTTGAATTATTTATTGGGTAAGGCTGAAGTACAGGTGGTTCATTTTTTCCCTAATGAATATCCAGTTGTCCCTGTGCCTTTCATGAAAAACTTTTCCCTTCCTCATTGAACTGCTTGAGTAAAACTCAAATAATTGTGTAAATGTGGGTCAATTCTAGGCTCTCTGTTCAGTTCTATTGATCTATCATTACACCAGTACCACACTGATTATATACCTTAGTAGTAATCATAAACTCAGTGTAAATTCTTAAATTTTGTGTTTGTTTTTTTTTAAACATCATGACATTTTTTTTCTCCCAAAGACTTTATCCATTCATTTGACAGAGAGACAGTGAGAACAGGGAACACCTACAGGGAGAGTGGGAGAGGGAGAAGCAGGCCTCCTGCAGACCAGGGAGCCAGATGCCGGACTCGATCCCAGGATCCCGGGATTATGACCTGAGCCAAAGTCAGACGCCTAACAATGCCCCTTGTCCTTCTTTTTTAAGATCACTTTGGATAATCCATGTCATGCAACTTTTCAAAGAAATTCTAGACTTTCCTTGGAAGATAGATTCTGAGGTTTTGTGTGGTATATAATAGAAAAGTTATTTTAAGTATAATAGGGAAAACGTTTAAACAACTGCATTATAAAAATAAATACCTGCATTAAAATTTTCTTAATTATTTTATATTTCTAAATCTATATACATAAGGCCACTTGTATTTTTTATTTATTTGACAAGTTATAGATGCCATGTAATTTGATTAATATTAATTAGGTAAGAGACCCCTGATAATGTGATGTGTTTGTTTAAAAGAGGATATTCAGAGGCACCTGGGTGGCTCAGTGGGTTAGAGCCTCGGCCTTCAGCTCGGGTCATGATCTCAGGGTCCTGAGATCGAGGCCCACATGGGGCTTTCTGCTCGGCAGGGAGCCTGCTTCCTCTGTTCTCTCTGCCTGCCTCTCTGCCTACTTGCGATCTCTCTCTCTGTTGAATAAATACATAAAATCTTTTTAAAAAATAAATAAAAATAAAAAATAAAATAGGATATTCTAGGGCACCTGGGTGTCTCAGTCAATTAGTGTCTGCCTTAGGCTCTGGTCATGATCCCAGGGTCCTGGGACTGAACCGGATGTCGGGCTCCCTGCTTATTTGGGAACCTGCTTCTCTCTCTCCTTCTGCCTGCTGCTCCCTCTGCTTGTCCACTCTCTGTTTCTATGTCTCTGTCTGTCAAATAAATAAATAAAATCTTTTAAAAAAAAAGGATATTCTGATTAGTCTTATTAGATTGATTCAATTCGCCCAATTAGAACAGTCATGTTTTAGAAAGAGTGAGTATGAAACAAATTTAAGTAAGAACAAATGAGGTAGTCATTATGTTGCTGATGTTCATCTAATTATAACACACATTTGAATCATCCCACTAAAGTAGCATTTCTTTTTTTTTTTTTTTTTAAGATTTTATTTATTTGACAGAGAGAAACACAGCCAGAGAGGGAACACAAGCAGGGGGAGTGAGAGAGGGAGAAGCAGGCTTCCCGCCGAGCAAGGAGCCCGATATGGGACTCTCTGTCAAAAATTTATTTGATGATAGAGAGAAACACAGCCAGAGAGGGAACACA
Organism: Spilogale gracilis; assembly: GCA_004023965.1. NCBI lineage: Eukaryota > Metazoa > Chordata > Mammalia > Carnivora > Mephitidae > Spilogale > Spilogale gracilis. The sequence continues at coordinate 27,152 of PITA01014769.1, forward strand.
AGCAGGGGGAGTGAGAGAGGGAGAAGCAGGCTTCCCGCCGAGCAGGGAGCCCGATGTGGGACTCGATCCCGGGTCTCCGGGATCATGACCTGAGCCGAAGGCTATCGCTTAACCAACTGAGCCACCCAGGTGCCCCTAAAGTAGCATTTCTAATGAAATAATTTATTCTAACTAAAGAACTACCAAACAAAATAGAAAAGTAAAATTATGGAAAACTATTAAAAAATTATCAGACACTCAACATGTACTTTTGAAAGTTTACCAGTAAAAATATCTGAATAGCTTGAGAGATATAATAGGGTAATATTAAAAATCTATAGTAAATATCAAGCATACAAACAATTAAGTTGGCTAATCACTATTTAATATTAATTACTTTACTAAAGTTGCCTAATGCATAGTTTCTCCCTTGTCACCTTAAAATTTCCATCATGAAAACAATAATTTATTTGCCAAATGTTTTTGAAATAGCACACTTCTCAGTTATTATATTTACCTTATTACTAAATAACATTTATATCCTCATGAAATGCTTTTTGTTGTCTGAAAATTTTCTGGGGACTTTGATACATTAACAAGTTTGTCACTTTTGCTACTTATAGAATGTTGTAAAATGCAGAGGTAAGAAACTGTGACCTCTTGACCACAGAGCTTCCAGTACATTAGGTTTAGGATGCTCTTTTGTGTCAGAGAAATGTATTAATGGAAAATTGGCAAGCCTACCAAAAGGTCTCTTCTGCCATCTGGTAGTAAATGGCAACCCTTCATGAAGAGTAGTTTCATGAATTGCAGTTAGCCAGGGATTCCCATATATATGGAAAAATAAGCAGCAAGCAGGAAAATACCAAAATAAATAGGCATACTTATTTTGGAACAAATGGTAAGTCAAGGTATCTTAGCATTAATTTTAAATGATTTTCAGGTTGTTATATACAGTTAACCTATCAATTGAATCAAAAGTAAATCAGGATACTTGCACACATACAAGAATTTTTTAAATGTACCTCCCCGAGGCGCCTGGGTGGCTCAGTTGGTTGGGCGACTGCCTTTGGCTCAGGTCCTGGTCCCGGAGACCCGGGATCGAGTCCCACATCGGGCTCCCTGCTCGGCGGGAAGCCTGCTTCTCCCTCTCTCACTCCCCCTGCTTGTGTTCCCTCTCTGGCTGTGTTTCTCTCTGTCAAATAAATTTTTAAAAAATTAAAAAATAAATAAATAAATGTACCTCCCACATAATCCTTTTCAGAAAGTTCTTGAGATGAGTGGAAAGACAAGAAAAAGGAAGATATGGGATATAGGAAAGAGTGAAACTGACCCAAAAGCCTATTGAGAATAAGGCACCTTTCTTTTTTTTAACAGGATAAAAGAAAGGCACTTAGAAACTCCAGAAAAAAAAAACCGGAAAGTTGTACAGGATAGTCATGGTTTAGATAGGAAGCAATCTGGAAGGTAGCATATGCTTGAGCAATTGGTAGAGTATTAGAAAAGAGAACAGATTTTGCTTAGGATTCTTTTTTTTTTTTAAGATTTAATTTATTTATTTGACACAGAGAGAGAGATCACAAGTAGTTAGAGAGGCAGGCAGAGAGAGAGGAGGAAGCAGGCTCCCCACTGAGCAGAGAGCCGGATGCGGGCCTCAATCCCAGGACCCTGATATCATGACCTGAGCCGAAGGAAGAGGCTTTAACCCACTGAGCCACCCAGGCGCCCGGATCCTAGCATTTTATATATTTATTTTTTAAAGCTTCATTCATCTATTCTAGAGAGAAAGAAAAATGAGAGTGTGAGCTGGGGGAGGGGCAGAGGGAAAGAAACCCATGCCGACTTCAGGCTGAGCATGGAACCCAATGTGGGGCTTGATCTCACCACTGCAAGATTGTGACCTAAGCTGAAACACAGACTTCGATGTTTAACCAACTGAGCCACCCCAGCACCCCTAGGATCCTAGCATTTTTAAAAAATCTTTATAGTTAATAATACCTACATAGTTATAATGATGTGTAAGCCATTTAAAGTTTTCCAACGTTGGGACGCCTGGGTGGCTCAGTTGGTTAAGCGACTGCCTTCGGCTCAGGTCATGAACCCGGAGATCTGGGATCAAGTCCCACATCGGGCTCCCTGCTCGGCGGAAGCCTGCTTCTCCCTCTCTCAGTCCCTCTGCTTGTGTTCCTTCTCTGGCTGTGTTTCTCTCTGTCAAATAAATAAAATCTTAAAAAAAAAAAAAAGTTTTCCAACGTTGAAAAAGTACCTTTAGACAATCCACAGAAGACTCAGTAAGGAGCCTTAATCGAGAGGTAAAATTTAGAGACGAATTCTAATTTTAGGTCCTGGAGAGAAAAGAACTATTGTATAAAATTAATGGAACAAGAAATAGACATCTAAGTGTATTATTTCAAGTTACAAAGATTATAAAAAAGAACTAAAGTAACTATCAAAAATTGAAAAGATAGAGTCAATTGTGTAGGCCAAATCTTTAGATTTTGGAAAAGGGAGTTGTTGGATAATATCTCTCTAATTTAGAAGTAGTGATATGGACACAATATTTAGAATTATGAAGGTAACTACCAGAAGTATGGAAAATAAAAAAGTGATTGCCCATGAAAATAGCCCTGGCGTGGGAGGAGACATTGATGCTTTCCATCACAAATCTTGTGATTTTTTTTTCAAGAAGTAATCTACATCTACTATGTCGGTAAAATTATGTTTAAATGAGAATAAAATTTAGATCGAAATGCATCAGCATTGTAGCATCAAAAATAGACCAAAGCAGCTGTCTTAAATGCTTGCAGTTCTCGGTTAGAAAATGCCAGTTGGTTTATTTTTGTAAATTTTCTGTGAAGTTTCAAACTGCTATTTGCTATTATTTGTTCAAAAATCATACATCATGAATAAAGGACTTTTCTTCTCTATGAGTGAAAAGCCAAATTGGGCTTTTAAAACTATATTTTCTCTTTTAATACTGACTTGTGAACAGCAAGAGATAGTTTGGCGTGCACTGTAAAACTGTGATTAGATAAATACATCGTATTGATATGGCGAATATATTCTTCAAAGAAATGACTACTTGAGATGACTGACCATCTTTAATCAGGTTGTTTGAGTTTCTGGAGTTCTTTATATGTTCTGGATCTTAACTCCTCATTAGATATATGATTTGCAAATATTATAATGCAGAACTAAGGATAATGGTGCACCCCACCACCCCCCAATGAGCCTGTGTCCACTGAGTGGTAAAGCCTCCCCCCGCCCCCCCAGCAGCTGGTAAGTGAGCTTACTCCTCCAATCTGCTCACTGGATAAGCACCGGATGGCTCTCAAGCTTTCTCTTTTAAGGATGAGATTTTTTTTTAAGATTTTATTTATTTGACAGAGAGAAACAGCACGAGAGGGAACAGAAGCTGGGGGACTGAGAGAGGGAGAAGCAGGCTTCCTGATAAGCAGGGAGCCCGATGTAGGGACGACCCAGGACCCTGGGATCATGACCTGAGCCAAAGGCAGCCGCTCAACTGTCTGAGCCACCCAGGCGCCCCAAGGATGAAATTTTTGTAGAGTAATTACTGGATTATTTTTAAAAATTGAAATAGAACAGTGATCATTACCCCTTCACCCTTCAGTCGGGAGATGCTATTCTGCTCCAATAAATCTGATTTGTGAAGTCACTGCTTTGAAATCATCCGGGACTCATCAGGGGGCTCCTTCTCCAGGTGTGGAAAACAGTATTCTAGAATTTTCTCCCCCTTCCCCGAACAATTCTTCCCTCTCAGACTCTATGGGAGGAGCCATTCAGGGTCCTCTGTTACCCCACACAGTGAGGAGAATTTGAAAATATAGTTTTACAATTGAAAAACATTCCTGGAATTTTGCCGAGAGAAGGCCATTTTGTGAAATCCTCTCTGAACTGATTTGAGGAAGATTCAAATCTTGTCTCTCCATCTCTGGCTCTTAGGTGTCCCCCAATGGCTTGGCAGTTGTTCAAACAAGTGAATTCTAGGGCAAAAGAAAAAAAAAGACGCATCTGCTTGGAGTCCTGCCTCCCCCCCCCCCCAGTTCCTGGTGTCGGTCCCCATGACCAGCTTCCCCAGGCTATTTAGGAGAGTCAATGCCATTCTTATGGAAAACAAATGGCCAGTTAACAGCACATTTGAGGCTGTTTGGCACTTCTGTGAAATGAAAGCTCAACTGTGATCTCGGGACAATTAATTTTATGAAACAGGATTTTCAAAGGCTATAATTCTGTTTCAAGGACACTGCTGACCACGGACATTCGAAGTAAGCTTTTTCTTTTCTTTTCACAGAGATCATTTTGACATGTTCGCTTCTGGGAGTTTCTCAGCAACACATATAAAAGCATTGAACTGGGATGAAGTTGACCTTCTAAATTATATTTCATGTTTGTCTTTGGTTCTTTCAACAAAAAAGAAAAAGAAGAAGAAGAACTAAAAAAGAAAGGAAGGTTGCTTAACATCATTAAAACATCTTGGAAGTTTTGCTAGGCTTGTGCTGTGGAAACCTAAAATGAGACATTTGGGGATTTTCTGTAACTTTCCCCACCCTCCTTTGCAGAGATGTAGAGGCTGTGGCCAAGGGACATTAGTGTCCCCCCAGTCCTGACACCTCTCGTTCAGTAACAAGGCTCTCTCCCACAAGTCCCCACACAGTCAGGCATGTGGCTTCGCCAGACTCTCTCCAGTCCTCTCCGCGTCATTCTTTTTTTTTTTTAAGATTGTATTTATTGGGGCGCCTGGGTGGCTCAGTTGGTTAAGCGACTGCCTTCAGCTCAGGTCATGATCCCTGAGCCCCGGGATGGAGTCCCACATCAGGCTCCCTGCTCGGCAGGAAGCCTGCTTCTCCCTCTCTCACTCCCCTTGCTTGTGTTCCCTCTCTCGCTGTGTTTCTCTCTGTCAAATAAATAAAATCTTAAAAAAAAAAAAAAAGATTGTATTTATTTATTTGACAGAAACATAGACAGAGAGGGAACACAAGCAGGGGGAGTGAGAGAGGGAGAAGCAGACTTCCGGACGAGCAGGGAGCCCCGTGCGGACTCATCCCAGGAGCTCAAAACCAGGACTCCAGGATCACGCACCACCTGAGGGAAGGCAGATGCTTAACGACTGAGCCACCCAGGTGACCCGCTCTGTGTCATTCTCATAGCCTATCTCCTAATCTTAACTCAACAACAACAAAAAGAGCACGAACAACCATCTTCTAATTTTAAAAGATAGGCACTGTGGGTTTAAAAGGAGAGGTGACTACATATACTGACATGAAATACTGTAGGGTTATTAAGTGAAGAAAAGCAAGTCATAGCAAAATAGATTCAATGATTCCATTCATGTTTTTAAAAATGTGTGTATGTGCACGCATGGTTTATAAAATGGAATCAGGGCACCTGGGTGGCTCAGTCTTTAGGTATCCCTCTTGGGCTCAGATCATGATTCCAGGGTCCTGGGATGGAGCCCGCATCAGGCTCCCTGCTCAGTGGGGAGCCTGCTTGTCCCTCTGCCTGCTGCTCGCCCTGCTTGAGCTTGCTCTCTCGCTGATAATCAATCAATCAATCAAATCTTTTTTTAAAAAAAGGACTCATACATACACACAACACAGAGAGACATATATGTATGTTTTTTTTTTAAAGATTTTTATTTATCTGACAGAGAGAAACACAGCCAGAGAGGAAACACAAGCAGGGGGAGTGAGAGAGGGAGAAGCAGGCTTCTTGCCGAGCAGGGAGCCCGATGCGGGGCTTGATCCTGGATCTCTGGGATCATGACCTGATCCGAAGGCAGTCGCCCAACCAACTGAGCCACCCAGGCGCCCCCATATATGTATGTTAGGGAAGGGGAAGGGGAACGGGAAGGGAAGGGGGTTAAAAGCAAAACTGCAGGCCCCAAAGGGAGTCCCGTATGTGCAGCCCCACATCACGGAACTGTGACTTAATGACGGTTTTGGCTCTCCCAGAAATGAAATCTTAAACCAGTCCATCAGGAATGGTCTGATTGTCACTAGTGAGGTCATCGGCATGATAGACCCCACATCATCCCCTAAAGGAAGGTGATCTTGCAATAACCAATCTGATTGTTGTTGCCTGGTGTAACTTTCTTGTTCCCAGTGTCTTCTGCCTCTGAGTCTTTCACTGTGCATGGCTACTTACTGCTCCTTTCTCGCTGCTAGATGGGCTGCTGCCTGATTCACGATCACCGAATAAAGCCAATAAGATAATTAAAATTCACTGAGTTGCATTTTGTTCTTTAACAAAGCCCATGAAGACAGCAGCTTCCTCCCACCTTCAAGGAGAACCAAGATCCACACCCTGTCCTCTGAGCATGCACCGCCTGGAATGTTCTCAGCTGTGCCCCCCCCCCCCCGTTTGCCATGAGGCCACCTCCTGGAGCCTGCTGGAGCACCCAGTGACAGCGGGTCACCTTAGATCTTCTCCAGCCTCGCACCCAAGGTGGCATAGGATAGATATGACTACAGGAAGGAAATGAAGGCATAGAAGAATTCTCGCTCCCTTGCGACTTCTCCTGGACCTGAAAAGGTTGAAATCTAATGAGGGGGGCTGTCCCTTGGGTAGGCGTGGTCCGTGGGCGCCCTGCCCTCTGTCTAAGCGGACTCCACTCAGACTCTTATTCCCTGCTCAAACACTTCCTCTTCCGGTCACCAGACCCCAGCACCAGCCACGCCCTCCGCCTTCTTCAAGAGGCTTCCTGGAATGCAGGGCAGTGTTCCGGATTTCGCCCTTTACTTTGTGAAATTGCACCTCCTTTGCCACATGAACAAGGGCTCCAGAATAATATTCTTTTTGGTTCTGTGATCTTGATGAGTGAGAAGGAGGAGGGATCGGTTTTTCTTGGGGCTGGAGTGGGAGGTTATCGAATTTATGAATCTTCTGAGCAAAGTCTGGAAGGATCTGTGGGAGGGGTAAGTTGGGAGGAGAGTGTGTAAAGCAGCCCTCACTTCTCACTCCATATATTTCTGTGCTGTTGCTTTTTTTTTTTTGCAATCATCATGAATTCGTTTTTTACTTGTGTAATTACAAAAATAAAAATAGAGGCGCGGTTGGTTAAATGAGTTGGGTTTATGCATACATTTTTAGTTTTCCTTCTTGTCATGGACCAGAAATATTCTCTAAAGTGAAGACATGGTGCAAAATAATGGAAAACAACGCGAGGCGGCTGTCACAGGCACAGGGTTTTCTCAAAGTCGCTGGTGTTTTGTGCCCCAGATAATTAAGTTTAGAGGCATCCTGTGTGCAGAACCACTTTGACTATATAAATAGAAGGAAAGCACCCCGATCAGTCTTGTCTTACTGGCTATGAAATGCTACAAAGCCCAGCAGTAGTCAGAAGAATTGGCTCACAATGGAGATCTGGCCAAAGAAGGTCAAGGAGGTTGTCACTGAAACCAACAAATATTGCATATGAAGACATCTTTGTAGTCCTTTTCCATTTTTAGGATATGGGATTTTATAATCTTTTCAAAAAAGCAAACAAAAACGCCTCCCCCATAAGACCAAAATTGTCGTAACTACTTTTCGTTAATAATATAGCAACATTTGGAAAAGAAAATGAAAAATATATGCCAGAAATATTACCTAAGGAGTAGGAACCCAGAAAGTAAACATAGAGCTTGCACTGGATGAGTTAGTGAAATCAAACACAGATGAAACTGACTTCCTCTGGATAAAATTAATTTAGTAAAAACAGAAACGAAAACAAAAAGCCTGAAGCCATGACTTGCAAATGTGGCCACTATTAATCCTGGCACGAATTGTATCGAACATGACAAAAAAACGTGACTATGTTTATATGCCATTTACATGGAGAGTTAAGACAAAGGAGACTGACATAATAAGCCATTTTAAAGATATACTGGAGGGGCACCTGGGTGGCTCAGTCAGTTGAGTGTTGCCTTTGCCTGGGGATCCTGGAGTCCCGGGATGGAGCCCCAAGGTGAGCTCCCCGGCTCAGCGAGCCGGGAGTCTGCTCCTCCCCACCCTCCCTGCTCTGGCCCCGCCCCCTGACCAGGATCCTCCCCCTGCTTGCATTCTCTCTCGCTCTCTCATTCTCTCGAGTAAATAAAATATTTTTTAAAAAATAAAGATATAATGGATAACTCATCTTTACAGCCTGGCATAAGAGACTTTGGATTATTTATTTATTTAGAGAGAAAGAGAGAGAGAGCGCGTGCATGTATGTGGGCTCGGCCCGGCAGAGGGAGAGAATTTTAAGTGGACTCTATCCTGGTGGGACTCCATCGCAGACCCTGAGATCACCACCTGGGTGGAAACCAAGAGTCGGAGACTTTAACTGACTATACCATGCAGGCGCTCCGGGACGCTGGTTTCTAACTGTGGAGGTTGGAATAGGGACAGCCAGACCACCTGGGCTAAGATAACGCAAAAGGTACACGAGGTAGAGGTGGGACCATCTGAAAAAGATTTGCTTTCTTGGAAAGTTGTTCACCATCTTACCTCCGGTCCCACTCCCTTTAACGATCCACACAGTTCTGCATTCCCCGGGTTTTCATCAAGTTCCAGGGACTGGCCTTTGTTTAGAACCACGCTCCGCTCCGATGTTCGGCATGCAAATGTGGTTTTGCTTTGAATAAGATTTCAATGTGTTTGCTGCTTCACAGATGCTTTAAAGCATCTGTGCATCATGCAAACCTAGTTTAGGAACCTCATGAAATCTGCAATGGGTCATGCTGTTATACAAGAGAAGTTGGCAAAAACTTCTTTGTACTCCTAGTTCCAACTTTTTTTTTTTTTTTGCCATTTGCCAGTTATCCAAGTTTTAAGTCATTTTCCAGATACTGAGTGGCGTTTCTTTTTCTTAACCCACAAATAGGCAACCTGAAAGGATGCTTGAGCAAGGGCTTCTCAAACATAAGATACCCCCCACCCTACCACATTTTGATACTCGGTTTTGGACATCTTTGGCTACCTATCACAACCAGAGTCAGTGTTCTGGGTGTGCCTTTCATTTGGCACACAGAAAACCACAGGTCATGCTGGGAGACAGAGTTCTTTTTGAGGGAGTAAAATATTCCCCCAAAATGCTACCAGAGCTGACTGAATTCAAACAAAGCCCCCGCATTCCAGACCTCGCAAGGATGGGTGGGCGGCAGATTCGGCCCTGACCGCCCACCTGGTTGGGAACAGCTCACGTCTGCTGCAGGACACAGGGTTCTCTGGCCTTCCTAACACACCTGTGCTGGGCACGTTGGATTCCAGAACTTTCCGACTGCAAACACAGGCCGGGGATCAGGCTCCACAGGGAGTGGCCCACACCCGCTGAGGCTTGTATCCAATTGTGATTTCTACCATCCCAGCATGGTCCGCAGTTTTACATATTTATCTTCTAAAGGAATCTGACAGATCTCATTCCAAGAAAAGAAGCTCACCCCCACCCCCCCCAAGTTGAGGATCACTGCTTTAGGGAGCGGCAGAGGAAATCAGGAGGGAAGGGGAAAGGAGAGGGGAGGAGAGAACAGAACTAGAACATGGATGACTTACTTTCTCAAGCCAGCCAAATCCTGAACAACACGGTCTTCCAAAGGAAAACTGGCATTAGATTCAAACTCACTGTTTTAAAATAGCATTATCAGGTTTTTTTTTCCTATGAATGCTTGTAAACATTGTAAACATTTGCCCGGTCAGGATCACCTGAGTCAGACTCGCTGTTGTAACAGGAACACCAGAGAATGGGTGGCTTAAATAACAAGCTTTAATTTCTCACGGTTTTGAAGGCCAGAAGCGGAAGGTCAAGGTGCTCGAAGATTCCTTGTGTGTGTGTTGGGGGGGCGGGAGTATCTGTTCCCTTCCTTCTTCCACAAGGACACTAATCCCATTACGGGCCCCACCCTCATGATCTCATTTAAACAATTCCCTGGCAAAGCCCCACCCCCTAATATCATCCCACCTGGGGTTAGAGCTTTAACAAATGAAATTTGGGAGACTTCTTAAAGGGAAACAATCAAGTATTTAACAGGTGGGCAAATTGTGCCCTACATTCCTATTATCTCCCTTTGAGAAAACCTGCCTTTCTGAGACCCCACTGCCCCACAAGAGAAGTCTGAGGGAGATGGTGCCAGGGATGTGCCCCTCTCCCCCAGATTGCATAGGGGCACAGCTCCTACAGCCAAGGAGACACACCAGGTTCTTTAAAAAAAGAAAAAAACGCGAGTGCCTGGGTGGCTCAGTGCGTTAAAGCCTCGGCCTTCAGCTCTGGTCATGATGTCAGGGTCCTGGAATCAAGTCCCACCTTGGGCTCTCTGCTCAGCAGGGAGTCTGCTTTCTCCTCTCTGTGCCTACCTGTGATCTCTGTGTGTATGTGTGTCAAATAAATAAAATCTTTTTCTTTTTTTTAAGATTTTCTTTATTTGACAGAGAGAAACAGCCAGAGAGGGAACACAAGCAGAGGCAGAGAGGGAGAAGCAGGCTTCCCGCTGAGCAGGGACCCCGATGTGGGGCTCGATCCCGGGTCTCCAGGATCATGACCTGAGCCGAAGGCAGTCGTTCAACCAACTGAGCCACCCAGGCGCCCCAAGGAAAAGTAATTTAAGTGTGATGAAGCTGGCTAAGACTGGAATATAGAGCAAAAGGTTTTTTAAAAAAATGCACCCATCACCCAGCTTTAATAATGATCAGTATAGGGTGCCTGGGTGGCTCAGTGGGTTAAAGCCTCTGCTTTTGGCTCAGGTCATGATCTCAGGGTTCTGGGATCGAGGCCCGCATCGGGCTCTCTGCTCAGCGGGGAGCCTGCTTCCTCCACTTTCTCTGCCTGCCTCTCTGCCTACTTGTGATCGCTCTTTGTGTCAAATAAATAAATAAATAATCTTTAAAAAAAATAGTGATCAATACGTGACTGATCCTCCTTCATCCCCCAACCACCACTGGTACCATATCATTTCATCAGTAAATAGTTAAGTGATTATTTTAGCATTTAGTTAATGTAAACAGCACAAAATTCAAAAGGTAGGAGGCATAATTGAGAAGAAGGAAGTCATGGTGCTCCCCTGCTCCCTTCCCATCAAGCCCTGCTCCCCAAGGCAGTGACTATAGCTAGTTTCCAATGACAGTTGGTCCTAGGGCTGGGTCAATACAGGAATTGGGGACGATGGCCCCCCATACAGTCAAAGATCTGCATATAGCTTTGGACTCCTCCAAAACCTAACTACTGATACCTGGAAGCCTTCCTGAGAACATAAAAAGTCAATTAACACATATTGTGTATATGAATTATACACTATACTCTAAAATAAAGTAAGCTAGAGAAGAGAAACTGCTATTAAGAAAATCATAAGGTGGGTGCCCGCGTGGCTTAGTAGGCTGAGTGTCTAACTCCTGATTTTGGTTTGGGTCATGATCTCATGGGTGGTTGGGATTGGCCGCAGTCGGACTCCACGCTCCCTGGAGGGGATCCCATGAGGATTCTTTATCTCCTTCTCTCTCCGCTCCTCCCCCTCACTCATGTAAACACACTCTCTCTCCCTCTCTCTCTTGCTCTCTCAAATAAATAAATAAACTAAAAAAAAAAAAAGGAAAGAAATCCATAAGGAAAATATATTTACAGTACTGTATGGTCTTTATCGAGCAAAATCTAATCTGCATATTTAAGTGGAGCTGAGTAGATCAAATGTGTGTCATTCGAGGGTCAATAGTAGCTCTTCTAGATGGAGGCACCACTCAGCCCTGCAAAAAGGAGATTCCTCTGAGAAAGTAGCATTGAATAGAGAGACCAAGCTATCGGTGTATTTTGCTGATGGCACTTCTGGTAAGAATAGTTAGATTGAACCACAGACTGAGCGCATTATAGATCAATTAATATCTGTTGCTTGATTGATCCTGGAATGAACAATGGATGTTACTCAAAATTCAGTTTGTATTTATTTTTTTTAAAGATTTACTTATTTATTTGAGAGAGAGATAATGAGTGCTTGGGAGGGGCAGAGGGAGGGGGAGAGAGAGAGAGAATCTTAAGCAGACTCTGCTCTGAGCATAGATCTGACTCAGGGCTTGATCTCACAACCAAGAGACCATGACCTGAGGCAAAACCAAGAGTCACATTTAACCAACTGTGCCACCCAGGAGCCCCAAGACTCAGTTTTTAAAGCACCCATCTTGCCCTACTTTATTATTTATTTATTTATTTATTTATTTATGAGAGAGAGTGAGTGAGAGAGGGCATGAGAGGGGAAAAAATCAGAGGGAGAAGCAGACTCCCTGCAGAGCTGGGAGCCCGATGCGGGACTCGATCCTGGGACTCCAGGATCACCATCTGAGCTGAAGGCAGTGGCTTAACCAACTGAGCCACCCAGGCGCCCTGCACTACTCTATCTTGCCAATACATAGGATATAAGAACTAGGAGGGCCCCTCGTACTAATTTAGTTGAGCTCTGGGAGACGAGAAACTTAGGACCAGGGAAGTCGAGCTGTGGCAGAGAATTAGAACATCATTTTCCTGCCTCTAAGCTCCGTCCACTGTGTCCTAAATCCTTCCCCAGCCTGGCCATGCTGGAGCACATTAGATGCCCTATAACCATTAACCGTAATGAAGGGCAGATGTTGCGCTCTTTTAAATTTGCTCTTGAAGAAGGAATCCTTATGGTGTTTGATGGAACAGCCAGAGCTGGCCACAGAAAATTCTTCCCAGGATTTGAAACACTCTCCCACAGACACCAGGCAGCAAAACCTGGCCCAGGGCCCACAGTGGAGTGTGCTGCTTCCTACTCACTGTGTGCAGGTCGCTTGAAGATCAGAATGCATTTGCGCAGCCTGGAGAGCTCCCCAAGTTGCCTGACATCCAACAGTCCATGCGTTCCTCCTCCTTTAAGGTCAATACTTATAATCCTGGTTTTACATGAAAGACAGCCAGGCTCAGGCATCCTAAGTGACCGGCTCAAGGACATGTCGTCAGCAAGGGGCAAAGCCCGCACTTAAATGATGTCCTGTGGCCCCAGCCCAGTTCTCCACCTTCACAGATGGTTCGGATACAAAATGGGGGAAATGTCTCTATTGAAGGGGAGCGTACAACCCTCAGCCACTGTTTCGGAAGCCCAGAGGCACCGTATGTGTTTGGCTTAGCACTGACTTCAATTTAGTAATTTTGGAAAGGGCGGTTCCAGCAGAGGGCAAGCTGGGAGCGTGGGGGTCCTAAGCACCAGGCAGCAGGGAGAGCCGAAGCAGGAGTTGGCTCCCGGAGGAGGGCTTTGTATACCTTGGAGACCTTGGATTTTGCCCTCTCGCTGGCTCATGAGAGGGCACCGAGCACTTGAAGCAAGGAGTAATATGGAAATATTCGCACTTGGGAAGGTCATTTGGGGATGAGGAGGATGAGCTGCCGGTGCCAGCGGGCTGCACACGGGGGAAGTGAGACAGGGCGAGGGGGTGGGGGTGGGAAGGGACAGCAGGGCCCCAAGGGCCAAGCCACACAGCCCGTGAGAAAGGCGAATTTATTGCCGTCTTAACATTGCAGGATGTGGCACTGTTCTGGGGGTTTAACATTTATTGAAAAAAAACCCTGAAGACATAATGAACGTACAACAGAATGCATGAGTGTTTAAGTGTTCAGCCCCATGAGTTGGGTTCAGATTCAATTTAATTAACATGTAGCATATTATTAGTTTCAGAGGTAGAATTTAGTGGTTCATCGGTTGCCTATAACACCCAAAGTTCATCGCATCGAGTGCCCTCCTTAATGCCGGTCACCCCATTACCCCATCCCCCCACCCACATCCCCTCCCGCAACCCTTAGTTTGTTCCCTAGAGGTGAGTCTCTTATGCTTTGCCTCCCTCTCTGTTTTTATCTCATTTTGTTTTTCTTTCACTTCCCTTATTGTTCATCTGTTTTGCTTCTTAAATTCCACATATGAGTGAGACCCTGTGATATTTGTCTTTCTCTGACTTCGCCTAGCGTCCTACCTTCTAGATTCATCCCCGCCACTGCAAATGGCAAGATTGCATTCCTGCTGATCAGCCCGCTGAGTTCTGACCCTGTGTAACCCTTGCGTGGCGCCAGGGTGGCAGGTGACACATAATTCCGGGTGCAGAGAGTGTGAGAAGAGAGCAACGTTTCTCCTTCTCGTCTCCCTCCCACACACCTAAGACATGTTGTCCACGGTGGGAACAGAGGGCAGCGCCACACAGCTCAGGGGAGGAACACTGCAAGGCGGTGGAGGGCTCGCAGGGCTTGGAGACGGCCCGGGCCTCCGCACGGGACCTGAAATGCCGGGGGTCCCTGTGGGAGGGTCCTTAGGTCCCCGGCTGCCCTGCGGCTAGCGCTCCTCCTGGCTGCAGCTGCCACAGGGAGATGCTTCGGGAGCAGAAGTTCAAAGCCACAGGAAACTCAAGTGATAGGCAGGCGTAACTGAAGTTGTTCAAATGGCCTGCGTTTCTTGTTCCTTCACAGCCCTGGGAGATGCTTCAATGGCAGGGTCGTCCCTGCTCGAGTTATACCCAAGAGCTCAGCTTTTTGGGTTTCTTATCTTGATGACAGATTTGCTCTTTTTAAAATGTCACAGAACAAACAGAACTCTAAGCGATGCTGCCTGCTTTTCTGTGGCTCATTTCAGGTCTTTCCGACAGTTCCTTATGTCTGTGCTCTTGAGAAATGGATTTGGGACAGAGAAAGTGAGAGCTGTTGCAGGAACTCCCTGAGGGCCTGTGAGAAAGGCAGTGGCCGCCCGGGGCCAAGCCTGGAGCCCACCAGGGAGGGGGGACCAGGAGGCAGGGTCTCTCGTTCAACAGGATGACAGCGCACTGCATGGTGCTTGGTTGATGGTAGCTATTCCGAAGTCTGGGCCCCTCGCAAGGAAATTCTGTGACGTTTCCGTGATCTTTAGAAGACTTCTCACAATACACTGTCCAGTTAAAAATAACAGTTTTGGGGCACCTGGGTGATTCAGTCGTTAAATACCTCCCAGAGTCCTGGGATCCAGCCCTGCATCGGGCTCCCTGCTCCACTGGGAAGCCTGCTTCTCCCTCTCTCACTCCCCCTGCTTTTGTGTTCCCTCTCTCGCTGTTTCCCTCTGTCAAATAAATAAATAAAATTTAGAAAAATAAATTAAAAATAACAGTTCATTCTAATTCAGTTTTGTCCATTTGTGGGAAGAAAAGGACTGGGAGGGCATTGCATTACTTAGGACGTTACCGAGATTTCTCAAAAAACAAACGAACCAAAAAATCAAACCAGGTTCCTTGCAAGGAAACACCTGCACCAAGGCATAGGAAAAGGAAGCAGTAAGAATGAGGATTATTCTGGAATCAAGGCAGGTCCAGAGGCCTTAGCAATAGGAACCATACTTCCAGAGGCTTTACTCTGCAGTTGTGACCCGTCAATTTCCTTACACCCTCTTCCGTAGTTTCTCACCTTCTCACACCTTTTCCTTACCTTTTCTGTTGGTCCACAGTTTGGGCTTGCAAAGGACCCATTAGGGTGGCCGTGATCCTCCTCGTGTGATTCCTGCAGCCAGATCCCCACTGGTAGCCACCCCCTGCCAGCAGCTCTTGGCCTTGATATCCAGAAGAGGAGAGCTACGGGCCACCGTGTTGTCCCCAGCCCTTGGAAAGTAGCCTGCATCAGGCTGCCTGGGCTCCCGGTCCCCAAACAAGGATCAGGCTAACGTGTGTGACTGATTTAGCTTCTCAGTGCTGTGGCCGATGGGGCAACGACAGTGCAGTCAGACCAGACACACAACACGTCACGGTGACCAAAAGAAGAATGATCGGGAAGGGTACCACCCCGCACTGGTTACCAGGCACCCTTCCTGGGAGCGCAGTCACCACCCACAGGCTCTGCGCCCACTCCCGGCGCCTGCCCCACGCAGTCCGCAGAACAGGCAGTGACCTTGGGCGGCTCACTGCTGTCTTGCTCCACGGTCGGGGCTTGCAGCTCCCAGAGAAGGCCCAGCCTTGCCTTCCAGGCCTATCTGCTCAGTTTCCCTGTTCCCCAGCAGGAAAGCTGAATTTGAGGATGATTGAATTGTGAATTGTTTTTTCAATCTGTTTTATGAGCTCTTTGTTACCAGGAAAATCGAGCATTAAAAGGAAAATTACATGTTTATGTTTCTTTTTTTTTTTTTTTTTAAAGATTTTTATTTATTTGACAGAGAGAAACACAGGCAGAGAGGGAACACAAGCAGGGGGAGTGAGAGAGGGAGAAGCAGGCTTCCCGCTGAAGAGGCAGCCCGATGTGGGGCTCGATCCCCGGTCTCCAGGATCATGACCTGAGCTGAAGGCAGTCGCTTAACCAACTGAGCCACCCAGGCGCCCCGTGTTTATGTTTCTTTTTACCGAAGCCTGGAAAACCGAAGAGTGGTGGGAGAAATGACAAAAAGTGACAGTGGTCAGGGGGTCCGCATGCAGGAGACTTGCCTGCCTGCGGAAGTGAGCCTGCCTCATTCCCGCCCCTAGACTCCCGTGCAGCCACAGGGGAAGGCCTGGGGTCTCTGCTGCCTAAATTCTGTCTCCAGAACTGCCCAACACCTGCACCTCTTGAATTTCATTTAAGATTCCTAATCAATAAGAGAGTGTATTCTTTCAAGAGGTCACATCCATTTCTGGAGCCTGGAGTGAGCGTGGCTGGCATCCAGCCACTGGCCCCAGGAATCATTGGAGTCGGTCCTCTGGGCCCTTCTGGAAGGAGTTCTTTGTTCCCAGCTCTGTACTTGCATAAAACGGTCCCTTGGAGGAAATCTGGTATGTCTATTTAAAACAACTCACAAAAGGGAGAGTAGTGAACACTCGGATAGACAAGATTTGCTTTACTAAATTAACAATTACTTTAAAATGATTACACTCTTGTGCTTCCTCCTCCCCACCCTGGGGGCTCTGGATCCCGCCAAATGCACATAGTTCTTTGTGAAACTGGCAACGCGAGGAAATTCCAAGTCAAGAATGTGACGGAGGTCACTTTATCGGCGCAGGAGGAAGTGGGGACATAGAAAAGCCCTGAAGAGGCAGTCATTTCACAGATTATAAATGAAGCAACAGATGTGAACTACTGCTTAAGATGTTTTATAGGATCACAAATACATGCTTCTTAAAGATTAGAATTTTAAAATGAAGGTGCAGTTTCTTGCCAGTGTTTTTGTTTAGTTTAGTTTCTGATTAGTTTAAGAAAGTGGAATGTAGCTGTTTAAATGAATTCTAATCTTAAGGATTAGAATTTTAAAATGAAGGTGCAGAGTTTCTTGCCAGTGTTTTTGTTTAGTTTAGTTTCTGATTAGTTTAAGAAAGTGGAATGTAGCTGTTTAAATGAATGCAATAGACTGAATTCATACTCTTGACCTCCTCTGTAAGAACAAAGAAGTAAATCCCATGATAGTAAAAGGCACAAACCACATGACCACCTGTCCTAAAATTTTACTGCTCAAATCTTAGATCCTATTTGGAAACTATTTATTAGAATTTGAGGATTGAAAATATGTCATTATCCAAAACACGGCTAGATCAAGAAATGGAGTCTATCAGTTATAATCAAGACTTCTTAGGCTAACATTTTTATTAGAGACTCTGGGTATCTATCACTCACAGATACAAAATGGATATTTTTAGGAAAAGTATCTGTTCATGTCTTTTTAAAATTTAAATTTTATTTAAGGTAATACATTCTCGTGGCTCACAATTCAAAAGTAGAAAGGGAATAAAGTGAATGTCACCTTCCTACCCTGTCCCTCAGCCTCTCATCTCCCCTCCCTGGAGGCAGCCAATATTTCCATTTTCTGGTGAATCCTTCCAGACACTTGCATACAAGATAATATGTACATCATTTTTTCTGTTTTACACAAACTGTAGAATATTATACATAATTCTACATTTTATTTTTTCTGTTAACACTATATCTTAGATAGTCTCCATTGTTCTGCACCATTATTCCATTATAAGACTGTACCATCACTCACTTAACCCTATTGGACACTTAGGTCCAAGACTTTGCATGCCAATGTTGAGTGGATGCGCTTGTGAGTAGATGGTAAGTGGCTGGAAAAATGACTGTGTGATAAAAGTGCAAAATGTCTGGATCAATGCAGGTCTGCCAAGCACAGCCCTCACCAGCAAAGAGATGTGGAAAACCACATGACTCATGTCTGATATCCTGCAATCTTTCAATGTTAGGAGTTATGCAACTCTTGGAACTTTGCTGAACTCTGAACATTTTGTAGCTGAAAAATGTTGATCATTGTCAATTTTGATACATAAAAATGGTATTTCCATGCTTTTATGTGTTCATATTCTAATTTAATCTCTTAGATTTTGAGAAGTTAGGAATCTTCCATAGTCATTGGCATTTCCTTTTCTTTGAAGAGTCCATTTATATACTTCAACTATTTTATTAATAGGTTGTAATTCTTTTTCTTACTGATATAAATCTTTTTTCCCCGCAACGTATCAGGTCTTTTTCATTGTTTATGATTTTTTTTTTAAATCCCCAAATTCAGGTTTTGGCTTTGTAGTAAAATGCATCGTTCTTCTCTTTACTAGCTGTAAAACTATTAAATTGCAATTAAAATGGCCTTTCCTACCCCAAGATTAAAAAAGAATTCTCTTGGGCACCTGGGTGGCTCAGTGGGTTAAAGCCTCTGCTTTCCGCTCTGGTCATGATCCTAAGGTCCGGGGATCGAGGCACATATCGGGCTCTCTGCTCAGCAGGGAGCCTGTTTCCTCCAAGCTCTCTGCCTACTTGTGTCTCTCTCTGTGTCAAATAAATAAATAAAATCTTAAAAAAAAAAAAAGAGTAATGTGCTTAAAAAAAAAGAATAATTCTCTTTTTAGGGGTAATTATGTAGTTCATTTTTTTTTTTTTTTGTATTTAAACCATTGATACAGAATGTATTTTGGTATAAGGTATGAGGTATGATTTCAGTTTTATTCTTTCTCAGATGGTTAACACTGTGGAGTGAGAGCCTGTGTCCTTCCCGAAGTTAATACTGAAGCCCTAACGAATCCTCAGTGTGATGGTATTTGAGGTGGGGCTTTGGGAGGCAACTGGATTTGGTAAGGTCTTGGGAACAGCCCCCAGGATGCGATCAGTGTTCTTATAAAAGGAAGGAAGAGACAGAGATCTCATTCCCTGTGTGTACACACCAAAGAAAGACCATGTGAGCACATCACCAGGAAGAAGGTCCTGGGCAAGAACTTGACCCTGCATTCAGACTTTTCAGCCTCCAGAACGATGAGAAATAAATGTTTATTTTATTTTTTTGAAAGATTCTATTTATTTGAGACAGAGGAGGGGCACAAGTGGGGAGGAGAGGGAGAAGCAGACTTCCTGCTGAGCACGGTGCCCAATGAAAGGCTGGATCCCAGGACCCTGAGATCATGACCTCAGCTGAAGGCTGAAGCTTAACCTACTGAGTCACCCAGGTGCCCCTAGAAATAAATGTTTATTGTTTATGATACCCAGTCTGTGATATTTGTTATAGCAACTAAGTTACCCAGTTGTGCCCACATTTATCTAATGACAATTTTACACTGGTAAGTAACAACATCTTTATCTTATACTTATATTTTGTGCATTTAGAACTATTTCTGGAATATCCATACCATAGATATATATGAGAATATGCTAGTACCATACCGCTTTAATTACGATACCATTTATAACAAGTTTTAATATCCCTGACCTGGTGGCACCTGGGTGGCTCAGTTGGTTAAGTGACTGCCTTTGGCTCAGGTCATGATCCCGGAGACCCGGGATGGAGCCCCACACCGGGCTCCCTGCTCGGCGGGAAGCCTGCTTCTCCCTCTCTCACTCCCCCCTGCTTATGTTCCCTCTCTAGCTGTGTTTCTTTCTGTCAAATAAATAAATAAATAAAATCTTAAAAAAGATATCCCTGACCTGATTTTAAGTGCATTTCATAAGCAACTTACTATTGATGTTCTTTTGATGCAAATAACAGAAACAGATTTTTTTTTTCTTTTAGTGGAGAGTGAGGGAGAGCACACAAGTGGGGGGAGCAGAGGGAGAGAGAGAATTGTAAGCAGGCTCCACTCCCAGTGTGCAGACTACAACGCAAGGCTCCATCTCATGACTCTGAGATCATGACCTGAGCTAAAATCCATAGTTAGGTTCTTGGGACGCCTGGGTGGCTCAGTTGGTTAAGCGACTGCCTGTGGCTCAGGTCATGATCCTGGAGACCCGGGATCGAGTCCCACATTGGGCTCCCTGCTCTGTGGGAGGCCTGCTTCTCCCTCTCTCACTCCCCCTGCTTGTGCTCCCTCTCTAGCTGTGTTTCTCTCTGTCAAATAAATAAAATCTTAAAAAAAAAAAAAAAAGAGTTGGGTTCTTAACCAACTGAGCCACCCAGGCACCCCCAATAGAAAGAGATTCCTAAACAAGGAAAAGCTTTTAACTGGAAGGTTGTTGGGGTAGATCTCAAAACCAAAGGAATCAAACTGGGAGGTGTAGGAAGTAGGTCAACTCCAGAGAATTTCATTGGTAGAGCTTCTCTCCAGAGTGGACCCAGGAAGCTAACTTAGGTTATCAGTCATTATCTTCAAATTCCAAATTCTTGAGCTAGAGAGGGGTGTCTTGCTGGATCAACACAGAAGAGGCCACAGTGAAAATGTCATGGTGAGGAGGAAGTTGCCCCAGTTAATGAATCTACTACATACCTGAATTCTTGATATCATCCTCCTAAGTCCTTTCTAAATATACATTTCTATATTGAAAAGTAAATGTTCAGATCAGTGGTCCAAGATGGCAGAGGAGTAGGTCACCTAAATTTCATCTGGTCCCAGGAATTCAGCTAGATAGCTATCAAACCATTGTGAACACCTACAGATTCAACTAAAGATTGAAGAAGAGAATACCAGCAACTCTATAAACAGAAAAGTGACCAGTTTCTTGAAAGTAGGATGTGCAGAGAAGTGAATCCAAGGTGATATAGGGGAAGATAGACTGAGGGGGAGGGAGCCTCAATCAGCTGGCTACCAGAAAGTGATAGAGCAACAGATCACAGAATTGGAACTTTGAGAAGTCTGTTCTGTGGAAGGATGTCCTTCTCCTTCTGCTGACTAAGTGGTGGGGTGGGGAGTGGGGTGGGGAGTGGGGTGGAACCCTTGCTGAGGCAGTGTGGTCTCAGGACCCTCGGAGTAACAGGAAGACCAAGGTGCCTGAGTGTGGAAGAGGTCCCAGGTATTGGAGCGGAGGATTTGGCTGCAAAAAGTGAGCCAAGGAGTGGGCTCTCAGCTTGGGGATGCCATAAACCATGATGGGTGGCACAGTCGGGCCATTGTTCTTTGAGCAGGGACCTCACAAGTGGCAGATCTTGGGAGGCCTCCCCTCCCTCCACCAGGAGAAATATTGCGGGACCATGCTGCAGGAATCTCCTGGGTTTGGAGATTCCAAAGGGACCCATGCACCAAAGATAGAGATGCTCAGTCACAGGCTAGGTGAGCACAGAGTACAGCCAGAGACCAGGGAGATGGGAGCGATTGACTGCTGTTCTCCAAGGATGCACTGAGCTCTCAGCTCCTACAGGGCCAGAGATTAGGAGGCCACCATCTCTGCACCCCTCCTTCAAAGCTGTATGGAAAGTGTTCCGGGAATAAAAGCTCCCAAGAATGAACCCAAGCAGATGACAGCCTGGTCCCTGGCAAGGGCAGTGCAATTCCACCTTGGGCAAAGACATTTGAGAATCACTGCAACTAGCCCCTCCCCCAGAAGATCAGCAAGAACATCCAGACAAGACCAAGTTTAGCTATCAATGCGATTTCTAGTGCTAGGGGAATACAGCACATAGAGTTCACAGCTTTTTCCCCATGATTCTTTACACTTTCAGCTTTGATTTTTTTACTTTATTTTTTCTTTTTCTTTTTTAAAGATTATTTATTTATTTATTTGAGAGAGAATGAGAGAGAGAGAGAGAGAGCATGGAGGGGGCTAGTTGTCAGAGGGAGAAGCAAACTCCCTGGTGAGCAGAGAGTCTGATGCAGGACTCGATTCCAGAACTCCAGGATCATGACCTGAGCTTAACCATCCAGGTTCCCCTAAATTTTCTTTTTTTTCAATTTTATTTTCTTTTTTCCTCTTTTTTGATCTTTTCCTCTTTCCTCCTTCAAATTCTTATGTTATCAATTCCTTTTTTAAAATCTTTTTAAATTTTTATCCTCACAGTCATATTCCATCCCTTCACCATGTTTATCCTTATTTTTGTGTATATATATATATAGGTTTTTCTATCTTTAAAATTTTGGTACAGATTCTTCTAACAGACCAAAATATACTCCAAATCAAGTGTATGGCTCTGTTCTATTCAAATACTGGATCACATTCTCTCTCTCTCCCTCTCTCTCTCTCTCTCTTTTTAAAAATTTTCTTCTTTCTTTTTTCAACCAACTTCTTATCAATTCCTTTTAAAAGGTTTTTGTTTTTTTTAAATTTTCATTGTTATGGTCATATTCCATCCCTTCATTATATTTAACCTTATTTTTGTATACATACATAAGTTGTTCTTTCTTTAAAATTTTGGGATGTGGTACTTTTTTAAAAAAGATTTTACTTATTTATTTCAGAAAGAGAGACTGAGAGAGAGCACGAGAGAGGAGAAGGTCAGAGGAAGCAGCAGACTCCACATGGAACTGGAAACCCAATGCGGGACTCAATCCTGGGAGCCCGGGACTATGACTCAATCTAACAGCAGCTGCCTAACCAACTGAGCCACCCAGGTGCACCTGTGATGCAGTTTCTTCTAACAGACCACAAAATAAACAAAATCCAGTGTATGACTCTGTTTTATTCACCAGCCTGATCAGATTTTTTTTCTTTCTTCTTATATTTCTTTTCCCACCTGTTGTGGGTCTCTTCTGATTATTTAAGTGTATACGTCTCTGGGGTTATTGTTACCCTTTTAGCATTTTGTTCTCTCATTCATCTATATTTCTCTGGACAAAATGAGAAGACAGAAAACTCACGTCAAAAAAGAAAATGAGAGGTAGAACTGACTGCCAGGGACCAAATCATTATGGAAATTAGTAAAATGTCAGAACTATAGTTCAGAATAATGATTATAAAGATACTACCTGGCATTGAAAAGGTATAGAAGACACTAGAGAATCCCTTTCTAAGAAATAAAATCTAACCAAGTTGAAATCAAAAAGCCTATTAATGAGGTAAAATTTAAAAAAAAAGGGGAGGCTCTAACAGCAGGATAAATGAGACAGAAAAAAGAATTGGTGACACAGAAGACCAAAGGATGGTGAACAAAAAAGTTGGGAAAAAGAGACAAATAGCAACTGGATCACAGGGGGAGAATTAGAGAGATAAATGATACCATAAAGTGAAACAATATTAGAATAATTGGGATCCCAGTAGAAGAAGAAAGAGAGAGAAAGGGGCAGAAGGTGTGCTGGAGCAAATTATAGTGAAGAACTTCCAAAACTGGGGAAGGAAACAGACATAAAAATCCAGGAGGCACAGAGGACCTCCCTCCAAATAAATAAAAAACAGGTCAACATCCTGATATTTAATAGTAAAACTTACAAATCTCAGAGACAAAGAGAAAATCCTGAAAGTAGCTCAGGACAAGAGGTCTGTAACCTACAAGGGTCGAAACATTAGATTGGTAGACTGCCAGAAAGGACTGGAATGATATATTCACTGTACTAAATGAGAAACATATGCAGCCAAGAATACTTTACCCAGCTGGGCTGTCATTCAAAAGAGAAGGAGAGATAGAAAGTTTCCAGGACAAACAGAAACTAAAGGATTTCTGATCATCAAACCAGCCCTATGAGAAATAGTGAAAGGGGTCCTCTAAGCAAAGAGAGAGTCCAAAAGTAACATAGACCAGAAAGGAACAGAGACAATATACAGTAACAGTCACCTTACAGGCAAAACAATGACGCTAAATCCATATCTTCAACAGTTGTCCTGAATGTAAATACCCCAATCAGAAGAAAAAGGGTATCAGATTGGATAAAAAAGCAAGACCCATCGATATGCTGTCTGCAAGAGACTCATTTTAGACCCAAAGATTTGGTACAGATTCTTCTGTAATCAATGAAACCTTGAGATTTAAAGTGAGGGGGTGGAAAACCATTTATCATGCCAATGGACATCAAAGAAAGCTGAGGTAGCAATCCTTGTAGCAGACAAATTAGATTTTTTAAAAAGATATTATTCATTTATTTAACAGAGAGAGAGATCACAAGTAGGCAGAGAGGCAGGCAGAGAGAGAGGAGGAAGCAGGGTCCCTGCT
>PITA01014770.1:0-52455 GCA_004023965.1 Spilogale gracilis
GAGGGAAACGAAACAACAGACTTTGAACACAGAAACAAACTGAGGGACTTGGAGGGAGGGGGGTGGAGGGATGGGAGAGCCTGGTGGTGGGTACTGGGGACACCTAAAGCGGGGAGCACTGGGTGTGGGGAATGGGGAATGAATCTTGAAACACTGGAAAAAAAAATTTAGTAACAATAAAAAAAAATAATTAAAAAAATAAATAAATAAATAAATAAATAAATAAATAAATAAATAAATAAAAGGTAAAAAAAAAAAGATCAAATTGTCAAATAATATTTATAACATACAATTCTGACATATTGTTAAATTTTAAGTGACAGGCCATGAACAATAGGACTAGTTCAAGATAATTTCTTTTTTTTTTTTTTTAAGATTTTATTTGTTTATCTGACAGTGAGAGGACAGCTAGAGAGGGAATAGAAGCAGGAGGAGTGGGAGAGGGAGAAGCAGGCTCCCCGCCAAGCAGGGAGCGTGATGCGGGGCTCGATCCTAGGACCCTGGGATCATGACCTGAGCTGAAGGCAGATGCTTAACCGACTGAGCCACCCAGGAGTCCCTGAAGATAATTTCTTATAAAGAATGGAACCATATACATATTTCAGCATCCATGCCACCTGGTTCGTAGGCTTCTCTTTGGATGGTGAGATTGTGGGGGAGAGTTCTCTCTCTCTCAGATATTGCAAGGTTGTTTCGTTTTTTTTTACACAGTGGATGTATTTTTTTGTATTTAGAAAAAGGTTCTTACCATAAGGATTCATCATAAGTAATATTAGCAGGACGCCTGGGAGACTCAGTTAAGCGTCTGCCTTTGGCTCGGGTCATGATCCCGGGGTCTTAGGATTGAGCCCCATGTCAGGGCTCACATCTGCTCAGCGGGAAGTCTGCTTCTCCCTCTGCACCTCCTCCCCATTTGCGCCCTCTCTCTCACTTACTTCCTCTTTCTCAAATAAATAAAATCTTAAAAAAAAAAAGGTAGTATTAGCAAAAGTTGCCTGGTACTTATTTCATGTCAGGTCCCATTCTGAGTACATTGTAGGGATTCCAGAATTGAACCCCCAAGAGAATTCAGGTGAAGGAACAGTAGTTCAGGAAGATCGGGCTAGGATCACAGAGCTGGTGTGTGGCAGGGCTGGGACCTGAAGCCAAGCCATCGGCCAGCAGAGTCTGTGCTCTGACCCCTCGCTCAAACCACTGCCTGACACTGTCACTCGTCAGTGAGACAAATGTGGTCCCCATGGACCACAAGGAGGTGGAGGACATTCACGTGCTGCTATTGGTAGCAGGGATCACCTTAATACACCTCAATCCCCTGAGTGCCCTTTAATGACAACGCTTAGGCACCATGTTGAGTGAATGAATGAATGAAATAAAGAATGAAGGCACACATGCAAATGACGGGCCCCACTTCTCCTCCAGGATCTTAAAATAAGTCCTTATGTGCTTTTTGCTAGATTCGAGCATGACTGTGATGGAACTCAAGGAAACTTCCCCCCGGCCTGAGAGTGAGTAATTTGTCTTCCTCACTTCTTCTAGGAAATGTCTCTGATTGCTAAGAAACCTACTCTGTCTTCCAGCATCCTCGGAGAATGGAGGGTGGCTTAGGGTTTCATGGCTTTGTCCCCACCAAGGGGGTTCACCAGCTGTGGTAGATTATTGCCTTGGTAGTCTCCAATGGACCATGTCTCCCAGAATTCACACCTTCATGGGTTCCTCCCACATTGACTTGGGTTTGCCGAGTGGCCCGCTTTGGCCTATGGGACACAAGCAGAGTCTTCGTTAAATGTTTGCACATCAGGCCTGTCTTCTCAGGATGGTCTCTCTGGAGCCCAACCACCATGCTGCAAGGAAGTCCAGCCTAGATCACTGAGTGATATGAGGCCATGGGAGAGAGGCTCTGGGGGAAGAGGCTATCTTGGGCATTCCTGCCCTAACCAAGCTCCCAGGTGAATGCAGCTTCTGAGTGAGCCCAGCTGAGACCAGTCAACCCACAGATTCAGGAGAAAGAATCCATGCTTGTTGTTTTAAGGCACGAAGTAGTGCGTTTTGCATCCATAGGTACCTGAAATACTAGACTTACTTTCCTAGACCCTATTAAGTGTTCACTACATGCCCAGCACTATGGGCTAATAATGAAAGTCTCCGGTTAAGAATCGTGAACCTGGAGAGGGGAGACTGTCGCAAGCACTGAGACTGAAGAAGCAACCAAGGCTAAACTTGCTGCACGGGGAGGAGAGACAGCTGACTTCTCCACTGGTTCACCAACAGGGAAGTTGCTGTAGCTGACCTCTGGCAAACAGGGATCCACTGACCGTTTGCTTCATTATAATATAGTCTTTTAAGTCCTCTGGATCCCTGTGTTGCTGCATTGAGATTCAGGTGTCAGATCAGATGATTCTCCTTGAACTATTTGCATGGGCCCTGGGAACAAAGAGAAAAGATGAGACAGGGAATTGAATGGTGTGCTCATTTGTGTGTAGACCATGGGCCCATCGCTGCTCTTTAGGGGGCATAAGGAGTTTATGTTTGTGCTTCTTCTGAGCTCTGCCTGAGACTGGTCTGCTCCAGGAAGATCCACAGCCTACAACATGGGAGTTGTCTGCCCGACAGACTCGGGCATCACTTGACCTGCTGTCCTCACTATAGACGGGAGGAAACTGAAGTCCAGAGATGGGAAGGGCTCATCTTAACTCCTCCATCACTGGCCTTCCTGCTAACCAGAGCTCAGCTCCCCACCTCCTGCACACTCCCTCTTCCTGCCCAGCCTCCCCACCCCACCATCGCATGCCCACCCAGGGCTGGCTTTGGTGGCCAAGCCGAGCTGGGCTGCAGGGGACCGCTTCAAACAGGGCCTGAGAAAGCCCACCCAGATGAAGCAAAGCCAAACATATTAACTTCCACTTTCAGACCATACACACGAAACTGCTCATGTGTGGAGAGACTATCCCGCTTAAAACAATTCCTTTAAAGGTATTCTGAAGTGAGTCCTTTTGGGAAGCAGACAGCCTATCATTTTGCTCTCTTTCTTAGTGTGATTTTTTCCCTGGGTGCTGCTTGCAGGGAGCCATAGCACGCCTTGCACACTGGAGGGAATGCCAACTGTGCTTGGAATCCTACATGTTCCCAGGTGTCCTCTTTCCCCACTTAGCCCGAAAGGGGGTCATTTCTTCCTTTGCTTCCCAGTTTCCTCCTTGGGACCAAGCAAGGAAAGCGAGGACTGCGGGCAGTTCTGTGACTCAGAGATGCATCTGGAATATGCTAGGGAGCCTGGGAGGCTAGTCCAGCCCAGGAGTCATCATTGCACAAAACGAGAATGCAGGCTCTCCCTGCGGGGGGTTTCTCTAGGCTTGGGGCTGCAGGCACCCGGCCAGGAGTAGACTTCCAGCAAGGCTCCGGGCTGGACAACAGGATGAGTCAGGCCCTGAGGTGTTTTCCTCACATGGTTTCAGTTCTCAGGTCAGGATCTTGGCACCCGAGGAGAAAGCCCGGTCCAGGCCACGGGGAAAGCCTCAGAGGCTGCAGCTTCCCTGTATTTGGATCGGGAGTGGCTGGGAGGTGCGTGGCTGCCAATAAGTGATTTACAACATGTTCCCTCCCATGTTACAGTCTCATCTTTTCATGTCGCGGCCCCATCTCCTGTAATGTGCTCTGCAGAGGCGGCGCCCTCCCACGCCGCTGCCTGGAGGAGGGGTCCGAGTGGGGAAGCCGGCCCAGCCCCTGCCACTTGGCCTTGATTCTCACCGTGGCTCCTCAGGTCTCTAAACTGCATCCCAGAACCTTTGTCATCGTGACCCCCATGGTGGTAGTCCTCCCTCCCTCCCCACTTCCTGCAGCACCCCAGCCTTGTGGGGGATGTCTGAAACCATACCGTTCTGGGCTGGGGGGGGTGGGGAGCTTGGATGCCCCAGGAGCCCCAGGTAGGAGCCCCCTTCTCGCCCTCCCGCATGCCACACAAAGCCCCCAGATGAGCCCTCTATCACTTGCTGTCTGTCTGAGGATTCCCAGGACCTTTCAGCTGGCACGAATGGAAAGGACACAGACTCTGTGGAAAATTGTTCTATGGGTCCTCAAAAAACTAAACATAGAACTGTTATGTGGCCCAGGAATTCCTATCCTAGGTGCACAAGAAATGAAAGCAAGGACTCAACACACACTTGAATGCACATGCTCATAGCTGCATTATTTACAAGAGCCAAGGGTGGAGAAAAGTGTCCATTGACAGAGGAATGGATAAACAAATACCCATACACTGGAATATTAGTCAGTCATAAAAAGGAACAAAGCACCGCTAGATGCTACGCAAGGGTGAGCCTTGAAAACGTGTGCTTGTGCTGAGTGAAGGAGGTCAGCCACTACACGTACGACCCTGATATGAAATGTCCAGGATACGTAAATCCATAGGGACAGAGAGCAGATCACTGATTGCTGGGGGCAAGAGGAATAAGGAGGTCCTGCTTAGTGGGTACAGGGTTTCATTTTGGGGTGATAGAGTGTTTTGGAACCGGCTAGAAATCACAGATGCGTCACCCCACGAACATAGTAACCCACTGAACTGTATCCTTCCAAATGGTTATGCTTGTATTATGTGAGTTGTACACTTATAAACTTGTTACTTTTAATTTAAAGATTAAACTAAAATAAAATTTGAGTTTAAAAATTTAAACAAAGAAAATCTTTGAATATAATATGTTTTCTGCTGCCTACAAATCTCACAGCACCCTAGCACTGCTCATCCCCACAACTGCTCGCCCAGAACTCCAGATTCAGGACGTGAGGTGGTTGGTGAGGTTGTCAAGGCGGGAAATTTGGGATGGGCCTGCTGTGGGGCCGGTAATGGGGCTCTAAGGACAGCTCTTAGCTGAGGTTGCACTAGAGGCTGCTCAAGAGAGGCGCCAGCCCGTCCAGCCTCTCTTCTGTCTCCGGGTCCCCAGGCATGCAGTGACTGCAGTCCGTGGGGAAGGATTCACAGTGCGTGATGGTGGAAGCTGAGAATCCTTGGTGGCCTCCTGGGGATTGTTGTGAAGTCTGGATCTTTGGGGTGGGATTCTCAGCTCAACTATTGGGCCCCATAACCCCCTAGCATCATTTCCAGCCCTTGGTTAGTCACTCTTGAACCCCCTCCTCGCCAGAGTCACTCCTACCTCCACACCCTGTGGCCCCCCAGCAGGGTCATTTCCTCTGCTCTCCTTTATGGAACACCACATTTTCCTCGAAGACCACCCCCATGACTCTGGCCTCCAGGGACACCCTCTCCCCAAACTCCTGAAGTTGCCATCTGGGCCTCTTACTTTGTATTCGCTCTACTTGGGCGCGGGTGTAGGTCAAGCCCATGAACAGCCGTTTGGTAGTTCTAAAACTCCAGAAATCAGCCATACTTTGCCTTTGTTCTATGGACAAATTAATGGCATCCTATGCACTTATTTTATCTCTTGTGCTGAGTCGGTATTTCATAAATAACAGTTGCCATTTGAATACGGACTGCTGCATAGCTCTCTCCAGTCGGACACAATGACTTCCCCTTGAACTTGTCAGATGCATGCTCTGACCTGGGCCTGCCCCCAGGCCTGATGGAGGCAGTGTCTCCAGCAGGAAGGCATTTGCCTGCAGGGTTGTGATGACAAAGAAGGTGGAGTAGGGAGGCTCCTGGAGTTGGGGATGGGGACAGTGAGGGATGCCAGTGGCACCCCAATCCTAGCCTGGGATAAGCCCTTCTGGGCAGGGCTCCCAGTCTTCCAGGTCAGGCCCACTCCCAAAAGAAACCCTGGAAGAGGGGGGCCTGAGTGGCTAAGTCGTTAGTTGTCTGCCTTTAGCTCAGTTTGTGATCCTGGACTGCCAGGATTGAGCCCCGCATCGGGCTCCCTGCTCTGAGAGGAGCCTGCTTCTCCCTCTCTCTCCCCCTGCTTGTGTTCCCTCTCTAGCTGTGTTTCTCTCTGTCAGATAAATAAATAAAATCTTTAAAAAAAAAAAAAAAAGAGAAAGAGAAAAAGAAACCCTGAAAGAAAAATACTGTTTTCCAAGAGGGTTGAGATCAGAGGGCCTTCTCTTGGCTTCCCCCAAGCTGCTGTGGAAAGTCCCCATGTTTCTCTCTTCAGATTCTTGCTTATTCTTCCCATGACTTTAGGCTTTGGGTTTGCAGAAAACAAGCAGGGAGGCAGGTGGGGCCCGGCAGAAGGTGGCATATCCAGAGCATTCAAATAAGACAACCCCCCGGGTATCTTGTCTCTTGCAGTGGTTTTGAAATGGTTTCTCTATTCAGAAGGAGTGTCTTTGGTTTCATGTAAAAAATAGCATTGAGGATTCATCTCGTCAGGAGAAGGGTTAAGATAGGCAACTCTCACCCTCTTTGGCTCCAGTGCTGGGGAAAAGGGGGTTTGCAGCAGGAGAGGGAGGACAGGGAGGGAGAAGGGACAGAGACTTTGAGCCCAGGCCTGGCAGCCATCACTAAGGCATGGGGGGTGTTGGGGGGAGAAAACCATGAGGGTACAGAGCACAGGACATGGGTTGGCTCAAGAGGAGGAAGACTGAGAACAAAGAAAGTGAATACCTGCATGGGGAGAAAAAGCAGAGGATGGGGAGGGGAGATGGGCGTAGAACCCAGGAGGCGGCCTCACCCTCTCCCTGCCCCCTCCTCTCCCCTTCCAGACACTGACGTTCTCCGGGTTTCCCTCTCACATATGGGCCTAATTCAGGTAGAGTGAAATCTTGCATTGCTCTGGGTAAAATTATTGCTTCGGATAATGAAATCTTTGTCATTGGAAACTCCAAAAGAAAAAAAAAAGGCCCTTCAACCCGTGACTTATGGGCAGTGTGGTGATGGAAATGAATTCATCATCCCGTTTTCCCGTATTGAGCAGGAGGACAAGCTTGATTCATAACTGGGCCACGTGTGGCGGGTCCCCACGGGCTGGGTGGTGGCTGGGCCTGCTGAGGAGCCAGCCTGGGAAGCTCCCGGCACGACGCTGGGGCTGTGGGGAGCGATAAGCATCTGGTTGGCATGTTCTGGCCTTAGGTTTTCCTGAGGATTTGCCTGAGCTGTCAAAACATTTCAGGGCTCTGCAGCGACTGTCTGCTTCCACAGAGAAAATCCCATAATAGCTTTATGAAACGAGCCGTTCTTTCCTTCAAATCCTAAACCTCACACCCGCATAAAGATCTCCCAAAGCCACGTGACCTTAACGGGTGAGCAAGATGGCTGGGAATCTCCCTCTGACTGTGGCACTTCTCGTCTGAGGAGCACAACGTCCTTCCTCATTCCTATTTCCTGGCTGCGCCGGCTTGCCTGTGGGCAGTGAAGGCCATGAGTAGCTGAATCTGCTAGACAGAAGACGGATGTGATGTGGCCCCTCGATGTGGGCGCTGGGCATTTGGGAAGAACAGGACAAATATGGCCCATGCTCTCTTCTGGGGGAGGGGCAGACGATAAATAATAAATGAATAAGTGGATGGCATGGGTGAGGTAGTCCAGAGGGCCTTGGGGGCTTCTTTGGACTGGGAGGTCAGGGGAGCAGGGCAGAGTCCCCGAGGTGGGAATGGAAGACCCAGTTTACCAACAACCCCAACAGCTGAATATTTTCCCAGAGCCAACACGGCAGACCCTGAACCCTGGTCAGCCGGAGATGCCTACCTCAGGCTGGGAGTCAGCAACCAAGATCTGACTTGGGTTCACCTGCCTGAGGAACGAAGGGCCCTGAACAGAGCCCAGGGCCCCTCATCTTTGTTTGGTTCAACAAAGTTTGGCTCAAAAAATCCTTCTTGGAGAACAATCATAGAGCTTGGAGATAGCCATGCCTG
This sequence comes from Spilogale gracilis, assembly GCA_004023965.1. Lineage (NCBI taxonomy): Eukaryota > Metazoa > Chordata > Mammalia > Carnivora > Mephitidae > Spilogale > Spilogale gracilis. The sequence goes on from PITA01014770.1 coordinate 7,792, forward strand.
ACTTGAGTCCTGGCTGCCTGGGGCCCTGAGCAAAATCATTCTATCTTGGTGAATCTTGGTTTCCTTGTCGGTGAATTTGTGGGGGATAACTACTCTCGGATCTGCTGTGTGGGCTAGAAATGCCGTCTATGAATGCTTCAGCACAGCTCCTGATACTGAGGGTTTGTAGGTGTTTCAGAGCCTCCAATCCTTTTAGACCCGCATCATTTTCACTCTCCCTCCACACGGAATTCTGTGGCTTGGGGGCCGAGGTCCTGCCTTCTCTACCAGCCCCTCACCCCTCACCCTGGCCTGGTGGTCTTGTCCCAGCTACTGGCCTTAATTCTCGAGATCTCAAGATCACCTGTTTTCTTCAGACTGCACGCAGTGTTGCTTCTAGAACTATGACTAGGCGGAGGAACCCTTTCCAGACGCCCTCCCATGCAGACCCTCTCTCAACCCCGTGTTGCTCTGGCTGCAGACCTCTCCTGCAGCCCCAGGTCTCAGCCAAGCCTGGGGTCAGCCCAGGAGGAAACGAAGCTCTGAAGACCGATCTGAGTGGGATGCCAGCTGTGAGACATTAACTTACTCAGCCTGTCTGAGCTCAAATGTTCTCATCCCTAAAGAATGGTGCTTCCAGAGGAAGGTACTATCACCACAACCTTTTCTATTTCACTTAAGAAAGGAAAAACCTTCGTTTAGGAAAATGCAGGAAGGACACTTGGAGGGGGGAGCGGGCTCTTGGGGGAGGCTGGTGGAAGAGGAGGAATAAAGAACCATTCCCGTCTGCTTAAGCAGGGACCTGAGCACTGGATGTGGGGCATAAACAGTGAACCTTGGAACAGTGAAAAATAAAATAAATTATTTTTAAAAATGGGGGGTGGGGGACTGGGAGTTGGCCATGGGGTTATGGCAGTGGGATTGGGAGAGAGAGGGCTGCAGCAATGTGGACCTGAAGCTCAGAGGGAGGGAGTAGCTCAAGGACCTCTTAAGAACTTCAAAGTCCACTCCTTATTTTCTCAGCAGCGTGGGGTGAGATGGATGCCTCCAGCTATTGTCCTGAATCTTTAGAGAATTCTGACTTCTATGTTTGATTGTATGCAGAGGATGGGGAAGTCCAGGAAAAGGGTCATCCCATTTCTGCATCAGCGCTAGGGAGACATCATAAAAAAGAGCAACAAAATACAGATAGGAGGGTAACTTAGCAGAAGCCCTGAACCAGGGCCAGAGGAGGCCGGAATGGACGTGAATCTCCAAGAATTCCCAGAAGTCTTGGGGTGGGCACTAGACACACAATGGGAGAAAGTTCAGGGCTATCAGCCCCTGCATCTGTCTTCCTGGGGCTCCAGCCACTGCTCCTCCTGGAGCTATGACTGGGCAGAGACTCCCTTCCCCTGTGCTCTCCCTCACCTGGCCCTCGTGAGGCTGTGGGGTTCTGGTGATTTCTGCAAGTGAGGGCTGCAGAGCTGGCTTCCTCAGAGCGTGGGGATGCCTGGATCGTGCCGTAATGGCTTCTGACAGCCCCATGCTCCCACTGCAGCCTGTGACCGGCTGTCAGAGCAACCCTCAGGAAACACACAGCACACACGGAAGCGATTTCGGCTCGTTTCTGCTCTGAGTGCTGGCACACTCTGCGGACTTGCCCGTTATCCGAGCGAGGAAGAGCTGCCAAGGAATTCCCTTCTGTCCAAGGGTTTGTGAGGCTGGGTCCCTGGGAGAGGAGGGGGAACAAAGCCAGTTTCTGAGAGGGAGTCGAATCACTCCACCCCACTACCGCCTGTGGGGGGCACGCCCTGCCCCTCTAGGTAGGAAGATTGGAGTTCAGCACCTCTTAACACAAAATCTGGATTCTAGGCTTGGGGCTAAGAGGGATGCTTAGGCCTATGCTTGGTCATCCTGAGGGCCACTGAGCCACCGGGAGGTCTCATTGGTTGAGACCTCCTATGTGATCTAACCCCGGCCAGGGGTAGAGAGGGGAGAAAAATGTGACCCAGAGACAGAAAGTGATGAGCAGACCGTTGTTGGCATAGAAGAGACACCAAAGCACATTATTTGCTTTCAATCAAACGAAGTCCAGCCCTGAGCTCCCATGGCCACTTGTGGGGCCCCTCTTCTGGGATGATGCAAGAGCCAGGGAGTTTGTTTATGGGGCAGAAACGGGGAGGTTCACTTTTAGCTCCTCTTGGTGGTGGCTCAGAGCAGGAGGCTGTCACACTGGAGTCACCTGGGACCTCTGCCCACCTACAGTGACCAACTTGTCATGGTCTGCCCAAGGCTTTCTCAGGCTAAGCACTGAAAATCCTTTGTCCCGGGAACCCCTTTAGTTCTGGGCAAATTGGGATAGTGGCTTGTGGTAACTCTTCCCACTTCCCATCACTCAGGTGCCTTGGTGGTCATTTGCCTAGGAGATCCTGTCCTCTCCCTGGGCAGGGGAGCTGTAGGCCCTACTGACTTGGAGAACCCCACAGTCTCCTCTGTATGGGGTCCTGCCTCCCTCCTGTGGCCCTCCCTCCCACTGCAGGACCCACTTCGGCTTCTCTAGCTTTGGGAAGGCTTTGGTTAGAGCAGCTTGTCCTCCTAGCCTCCACCACCAGCCTCCACCTGCAACAGAGGGACAAGCCCAGCACACATGAATATCTTGGTATCTTTCCCCACGCCAGTCTGTGTAAATCACTTCACACGGCTCACCGGTTGGGGAGTCAGGGCAAGTCTGTGTTGCCACAAGAAGGCTTTTCCTGGGACCTTCGGGAGCATGTTCCTTGAATCCAGGGCTTAGATAATCACCTCAAGATAGAAACTTGTAACCCCAGGGGTCCCCAGCCCCCACCCTCAGCATTTTCCCCTGCAAATGGTGCTTGCTCACTCCAAAAAGGCTTCCACTCCCTGCCATCTTTCCCGATGGGAAGTTTCCTCCCAAGGGATGTGATATTTTCAATTTTCTGAAAATCAAGGCCAGGAGCCTCAGACTCCGGTGTTTGCTGCTGGTTATAGAAAGAGTCTAGGGCGCCTGGGTGGCTCAGTGGGTTCAAGCCTCTGTCTTTGGCTCAGGTCATGATCTCAGGGTCCTGGGATCGAGGCCCGCATGGGGCTCTCTGCTCAGCAGGGAGCCTGCTTCTTCCTCTCTCTGCCTGCCTCTCTGCCTACCTGTGATCTCTCTGTCAAATAAATAAATAAAATCTTAAAAAAAAAAAAAAAAAGAGAGTCCGTGATTACAGAACCTTCCCAGGCAAGGGGCAAAACCAGCCTAGAGATGAGAGTGCTTGTTAGCAGGGCAGTACCGTGGCTGATGAGACGCCACAGGGGGTGGGGGATGGAGGGGTATAGGGGAAGCGGCCATAGTCAGGTCTGGGGCCAACCGGGAGCTCGCCTATTTCACTCTATGCACATGGAAGTGGTGGTGGTGCTGGGGGGGAGGGTGGGGGAGTGTTTAAGCCACTTAAGAGAACCTATAGCTTTTGAGTACTTCAGCCATGTCATTTACATGTAACCAAATGAAGTGCTAATTCCACTCCATTCTTCATTGTTGTACCCCCTGATTTTCAGTGCCAGGGGCAGGGGCAGTGACAGGGGAAACAGGCTGGGAGACGTAGTGACATGACTCTCAAGAGGTTCGGGACACTTCTGAGCATCTCTGGGTTCTTGACCCAAGGGCCTCCATTGTGTCACCTAAGAAGTGGCCTGGGTCTTCCAGGAGCTCCTTTGCTGGAAGAACACATGTCACACTTCCCCATAGAGGAAGACACATTCCTTTCCTTTTCCAGAACTCACCTCTGCAGCCTTACCTTGCAGAAGCTTCCGTACTAGACTCGTGGGGTGTGAGTTCACGTCCTGGCTCCCTCTCCCTGGATCTCGGCTTTATGTCTCATGAGCTGAGGGAATAGGGCCCACCTGCAGGCTTCCTTTTCTCTTCCCCACGTCCTCCTGATCAAAGCTGCCCTTCTCTGCACCTTCTCTAAATGAACCAAATGTATCCAGAGCCAGATGAAACTCACTTGACACAAATATCGTTCACTGGGTTTTCCAATTCTCCTTCCAGGCACATGGGAGGATTCCATTTTCCTGTCCCCTTGGAGCAAGGTGCGACCATGTGCCTTTTCTGGCCCAAAGAGGTGGGCACGTGTCCCTTCTGGGTGGAAGCATTAAGAGTTGGCACATGATTTTTCTAAGCCTGAGCTTTCTCTCCTCCATGTTGATGGCCACCATAGCAGATAGTGGCGGCTCGGAGAAAGCCACTCAAACCCAAGGGGCAGGCAGTATCCATACCTCACTTCCAACCTGGTCAAAGAGGATCCAGAGGTCACAGACAAAGAGCTTCTCCCAGAGAGGGAGATCAGGGCCTACGCAGGAAACGGTCCCTTCTGAGGATATGTCGCCTCGAGATATGACATTGTTGGTGTCTGCTTAGGTGTCCCTTTGTTCCCATTCAGAATAGGAGTGCAATTCTGACCCTGTGCCCCCTTGTCCTTTGAGGGTGCAGGGACAGCCCTGATCAGGAAAAGCCACAAACAGACCTGATCATGGACAACCGAGCATCAGCCAGAGCTGCTAGACCTCCACCAGAGGACTTCCTCAAGAAGGAGGGGACCTTGAGTTTTCCTAGGATGAGGGCAGGGAAGCAAATATTTTGTTAATGGTGGGGCTGAGAGCTGTGGTACACATCAGCACTATTCCACAATGACTATTTCCCCATCTGTTGGGGACGGTGTGCAATCCGCCCCTCCCACCATGCCCAAGCCACCAGAAACTTTGGGCTCCGGGCTTTCCCCACCAAGAATCTGGAAAGCCGTGTACCTTGTGAGCCGGGGCAATATGTCCTTTGTGTCCCTGGGACGTGTGCTTAGGGCAAGCGCTTATCCAAGACACATTGTTCCATTTAATCCTCCTCCTGGTAATCATATCTCTGTATTTCTTATCTGTATTCCTTGATCCCTGTGCCTCAATGGTCTCAGCTTCTGTGAGTTTAAGCAATCACTCTGTTCCCTGCAGTAACAATACTAATCTTGTCTCTAGGGTGGGTGCAAAAGCAGTTAAAGATTTAACTGCACCACCACCCAACTTCCTCACTTTGGAATAATAAAAGACTGGGACCCTTGACAGTCAAGAGACACAAAGTTAGAGAGACAAAGGCAGAGCCAAAGGCAAAGGAAAAGGCCGAGGCAAAGGCAGAGGGCCTGCGAAGAGAGAACCAGAGAAACAGAGAGCAAGAGAGACAGAAACAGAGAAAAATGAGAGCCAGAGAGACAGAAGCAGAGCCAGAGAGACTGTGAAGTGAGAGAGGCCAGAGAGCCAGAGAGCCCAGAGGCCAGACCCCAGAGCCCAGAGTCCAGAGAGCCAGAGCCAGAGATAGAGAGTCAGAGCCTGAGCCAGAGAGCCAGAGCCTGAGCCTGAGCCTGTTTCATAGGTCTCTCCTGACTGACCTCGGGTTTGTCAGCTTGCATCAGATCTCAGTGTCTGTGTCATTATTTCGCCTGCCAGACATCCCATGGTTTGGGACCCACATCTCTGTTGAGGCTGGTCCTTGGCACCCATTTTTTTCGGAGCACATGCAGTGGTCATTCTCAGGGAGCAGGGCCACCCGCTGACTTGCTCTGGTCAATGAAATGTGAATAGAGGTAATGTGGGGTGCTTCTGGGCAGCACACAGTTTGCCAGTCTCCATCTGTGACAGACACTGTTGTAGACACTGGCTGCTCTTTGAGCCTGTGACCAGAGTGAGGACAGCACAGAGCTCTGGGCCAACTAAAGGACATGTTTTATGAGTAAGGAATTGACCTTCTGTTTTTTGTTCTGGGCCACTGAGATTTTGGTTTTACTGATCATCACGGCATAATCCAATTTTCTGATGGGTCCTCTCTATCATGTACACTTATTTGTTTATTGAAAAAATATTTATTTACTATGTGCCATGCTGACCCCAAGGATACAGAAATTGATAAGCTTGGGGCACTGCCTTGAAGGAATTCACTATTTGGTGAAGGAGACAGACAGGGCAAGAGTCAAATGACATTTTCCTTTACCCTGCTACCTCATACAGCTATCTGTGTTAGATACTAACAGTCTTTGGCACTTTTCTGACTGTATTCCAGTGGTTTCTGCATGTCTCCCCTCTAGCCAGGCTCAAAGCCCCTGCGTTAAGGGGTTGGTTTGAGGATGGAGAGATAGATGATGGGTGGATGGATGGATGGGTGGATGGATACACGGAGAGAAGAATGAATGGGTAGATGGAGTCAGGTGGAACTGGTCTGATTGAAGAGGCACTTTTCAGGGCCCATCCTGTACCTCTTCTCCATGCCATAAGAAGCTCACAGCAATAGAGACATGCTACGGTCCTTCTCTGACTCTCAGTTATTACCAAGACTGATACTGTTGATTCTAAAAACTGACCTGAGGGATAAAACTACTTACATCTCTGATGCACTTTTATCAGACCCATTTTATAGCCACTGTGCTTTCAAAGGGCCAGGTGTAATTCTCTAACAGAATGGACCTCAGTTTGGCCTCTGAACATCTCCCTGCCAGAGCTCCCACCACTCAAACCCATGTATCCCATATTTCGATTTTCTGTTTCATGCTGCCACTGACTTATTAGAAAATCAGGGCAATTCCAGGAAGGCTTGACTCAGTCTTCTCTCCACCATTGCTTAGAATAGGATGGGTAAGTATTTTAGGTTGGACTAGCATGTCAGCATGCATTTTTAAATGTTTCATTTGCTTCTGAAAATAATTTGAAGCAGTTTACTCAAAGAGTATGTTCTGCAGTAGATGTTAGGCTAAGAACAAAATGTTAAGAGTTCCTTGGGATCCTGGAGGCATAATGTCAGCTAGGGCTGGTTCTTGGCTACATTGTCAAGTCAAAGTCATGGTCTTCATCTCTGTTTTTGACATCCTGATCTCACTTATGTCTTGTGGTCTCCCTTGACCCACCCTGGGTCCGGGCAAGAACACCAGACTGGAGGCCGCAGGATCATCAAGGAATCAACTGAACACTTCATTGCATGTCCTTGGTCTCCTCTGTAAGAGTCCAGGGTCACACCTGCTGCCCTCCAATGACCCGGCCACATCCAGAGCACTAAAGTTTTGTGATTCACATACAGGAGTAACATTTTCATTTCCAATGAAATATTATGTATGACTGAATAAGTAAAACAATCCTGTGGTTGAGAATGTAATACTATGAAAAAATGTACACTAAGAAGTCTCATCCTATTCCACCTCCATGTACGTCTTCCCCACCAAGAACTGTGAAGGGTCTAAGATTTTACCCACTTGCAAGCTAACGAGTAAGTCCGCCACATTGTCATGGACACAGGCAGAAGACAGGTGATAGAGACAGAGGGCTTTGTTATTCCTGGCACAGCAAACAGGATGAGCTTCATGCTCACATGGGTTCTCCACGCTCCTGACTTCCATGGGGAGGGGGGACCCTGTGGACTGGCCCAAGGGGGTGCGGAGCACACTTGCATTCTCTCATTTTCTCTCATTCTCTCTCTCTCTCTTTTTTAACTGTTGCAGAGTTTCCATTGTATGGATAAGCCAGGTTCTTTAGATAACCCCTTACAGCAAATGGACACTTTATGCTCTTTCAAACAACGTTGCCACAGATGATCTGGACCTTGAAGTTGTACCAAATTGGCAGGAAGATGGATTGATCACTGGGCCAAAGGGTGGTGGAACATGCAATTTACTTAGACATTCTTAAATTGTTCTACATAAGATAGAACCACCATTTGGGGGCTCTTACCAACTTTGCCCATTTTATCAGTCAGCCAGGGTGATCCTCTCAAGAATAGAGAACAGGCAGGAAGCAGATAGGAGGCAAAAGAGGAAGGAGTGAGTGCCTTCTTCTGTGTCCTTCCTTGCAGACTCCTTCTAGCATCTCCTAATGGCAGAGTTTCAGAGGGAGGCCTTGGTAAAGGAGAGAAGTGCTTGCAGAATCCCAACCCCTGGGACACAGCACAGAAGGGAGAGGGATGAGTTTGGAGCCCAGAATGAATTTTTTTTTTTCAGAATGAATTTCTTAATAACTGGCACACCTCAAGGTGTGCTGTCATACGTTTGCATTCTTTCCATGCTGCCAGGTGAGAAATGGAATTTCCACGTGCATTTCTTTTATTATGAGTGCGACTGGCCATTTCTGCATGTGTGTGGGTGCCACTTACATGCTCTTTCTGTGAGCTCACTGTTCATACCCTTTGGCCATTTTTCAGTTGAGTTGTTGGTCTTTCTTGGGAACATCTTTGTCCAAGTAAGCACACTTAGCTGAATGATTCCCGAGAGAGGAACTCAGGGGAATGAAGCTCATGTGGGGTAGTTTCAGACATGGCGAAACCCAGCTTGCTAGATCTTGGGGCCTCCAGGGACCCTCACAGCACATCCTCTTAGCTCAAGCCTATATTCCTTGTGTCACTCAGGTCCTGACCTTGGAAGCCACTTCTGGCCACCTCCGAGCATGGCTTGGACGATGTTTGCAAATCCATGGCCTCCTTGGTGAGCCCTTCCGGGGACCCACCCTTCCAGAGACCCACTCTTCCGTGGACCCACCCTTCCGGGGACCCACACCAGATCCTTATTTGTGCCCCAAATCCAGGTGGTCTTTGCCAATGCCACTTCCTCAACTGACTCATGCAAGGTGGGAAACTGTCATAGGGCATTTTTTTTTTTTCAAAACCTGGAAAGTACAGGAGAGTTTTACTCAGATTCAGGGTATGTGGCTTTGGATGTGAAACGCACTTTCCAAAGGGGAACAGAAACCTGCCTAAAATAGCTAAATCATGCAACAAGTTGGGAAACTCCTCCGCTACTCTCAGCTGAGAACCAGGAAGGAAGCAGAAAATCCTCGAATGCCCCAGAGGTCCCTGTACCAAAGACCTTGCACTTTCCTTACTAGGTTGAGCCCCCTGGGGCTCCCATAGTCTGCCCCCCTCTGCTCCTGATGGGGATAGAGGCGTTTGGCTTTGGATTGTGACAGCTGCCATGCACCGTGCCCTTGAGTGGCACTGACTTGGCATGTTTTCTTTCTAATGCCTACAAGCACTGGCAGCTCAGGGTGATGATCCCCATTTTACAGAGGAGAAACGGAGCAGGTCACTTGTTGCAGGGCACAGGTGTAGTATGTCTGGAGCCGAATTTATTTATTGGGGTGAAGACAGAGTTGTTGAAGAGGGTCCCAAAATAGGGGTGCAGGTGCTCTTATCCGGCTGTGAAGGATACAGTGAAGGCAGAGACTGTGATGCCCAGGGCAGCCCAGGAAGACCTCCTAAGGAAGGAGGTGAGACTGGAGCTGGGTCTGGAAGGCTGGGAAGGGTTAGGGCAGTGGGGCAGGCAATGAAGGAGAGCGGCGTTGCAGGGAGGTGAGCCCACGGGGGCGAAGGGCTGTGGTGGTCCTGGCATGGTGGGATCCTTCTGGTTCAGGCGGGCGCTCACCGTCTCTCCCTCTGCAGTGACAAGCATGGCACCTGCCCAGGGGAACTTGGGCGGGTCGTGTTCCTCTGCTGCCTGAATTAATGCTGTGTAGAAGGGGATGGGCCTGGATGCAGTGGGAATCAGAATAAGAACTGAGGGGATATGATCCCCGCCTCCCACCCCAATCCAGTGCTGACCAGAGCACAGCTAGGCGCAGGGCTGGCCTGAAGCCTTCTGGAGGGACTCTTCTGGCCACGCGGCAGGAGCAAGGGCCTTTTATCCTCCTGTCCTTGATGAGGAAACTGAGTAAGGTTGTCCAGGTTATATGAATATGGAGCTTCAGTTCTTAGTTACTTTGCTAGGCTGTCATCTCATATATCCCTCTTTGTCCTAACTCACCTTCTCATTTGGCAATACAAGACTTCTGATTTCCTAGATCTGTAAATATTCTTCTACCATGCCAGGTTTAAGGTCAGCATTTGGAGGCAGAATTTATTAATGTATTTGTTTTCCAAATTTTTTTCTTAAAAAAGCAAAGGTGCCACGAACATTCCTTTAGACAGAGCCTCGTGCTCTTTCAGGACTTTGTCTCTCCTAGTTTATGAATTGTAGGCTTGAACAGTAGGGTAGGGAGTTATTTTATTTTATTTTATTTAGATTTTATTTATTTATTTGACAGAGAGAAACACAGCTAGAGAGGGAACACAAGCTACAGAGAGAGTGAGAGAGGGAGAATCAGGCTTCCCGCCGAGCAGGGAGCCTGATGTGGGGCTCGATCTTGGGACTCTGGGATCCTGACCTGAGCCGAAGGCAGTCGTATAATGACTGAGCCACCCAGGTGCCCAGTGGGGGTGTTTAAACCGCTTTTGATACAAACTGCTGAAGTGTCCATCAAGAGTTTGTGACAATTTATCTGTCCCACCAGGGACAACTGTCTTACTACATACTGATGCTGGATTTATCATTTCAAAACATCCTCACTGATCTGATGGATGAAAAGCAGGGGCTTGTTTTAATTTGCACTTTTTTTCTATTCCTAGTGAGGCTAGATTTATCCCTCAGTGTCCCAAAGACATGTGGTCCCCACTTCAAAGCTCCCTTTGGGTCTCTATATTTTCTTTTTCTTTTTCTTTTCTTTTCTTTCTTTCCTTTTTTTTTTAAAATAAATATTTTATTTATTTATTTGACACACAGAGAGAGATCACAAGGAGGCAAAGAGGCAGGCAGAGAGAGAGGAGGAAGCAGGATCCCCGCTGAGCAGAGAGCCTGATGTGGGGCTTGATCCCAGGACATTGAGATGATGACCTGAGCTGAAGGCAGAGGCTTAACCCACTGAGCCACGCAGGTGCCCCATGGGTCTCTGTATATTTTATTTATTATGAAAAGGTGGTGACACCAGACCCCTTTCGAGATCAGCAGGAGACCCCGAGGTCCCCTGACTCCACATCTCACCAAGACAACTCTCTTGGATTAGGCTCCAAATAAAATTATGGAACCTTTTTTTCTTTCTCACCTTAGAGGATTTTTTTTCTTTAATGCAAGAGGAAACACATTCACATCCACAAGTTTCACCAAGTATAGAAAGCATCTATTACACACTGTCTTATAGAAAAGAAGAAGGAAAAGAAAGAGAAAGAGGAAAACATTCCCATTCCCCAAACTCAAAGGGGATTCTCAAGCCAGGGCAGAATGTATGGGAACCAGTTTGGAAATAGGGTCTCCTCGTTCCTGGGAGAGCCAGTCAAAATTTTCCTCCTCTTCCATGAGAGTGGGAACGGAGCTTAGAAAGTGAGGTTGGAGATGGAGTTAGACAAGGAAGAGAAAAGCCAGGCTGTCTCCAAAGGGATCCAGTTGATGGGAAATGCTGAATGCTGCCTCCCCTGCCAGTCCAGATGTGGACGTCTACAGAGATGACCATCCCTTGGGCAGTGGCTGGATGTTTCAGGTTCCCGCCCTTGGCATCACCAGTGGTGTTAACATCCTCCAGTAGGAAAGCAGGCAGCCTGGTGGCACATGGAGTGACCTTTGCCTTCTCCCTGGAATGTTCAGGGCATGGTTGGAAGCTTCCATACCGGCATGACTCATATCCAGCACCAGATCCTGGCAGGGTCCCAGGATAGCAGGGGCATAGGGAGCGAGCTGCACGGCCTCATGCATGTTAATGTCAGGATGAATTCCCCTCTAGGCACCTGCCCCACTACTAAGCCAGCCATCTGACCCAATACAGGATCTGACAGTTGCTTTTAGAGCAGTGAATTGACAAGTGATTCTAACCAGCACTATTCCAGGCTCAGTGGACAATAGTGTACACTAATTAAGAACCCACTACCTACTATCTGGGAGATCTCCTCAATTTACTTACTCACTCAAATTCCCACTTTGTTCACTTGTAAAATACGAATAACTAAGTTTCCTGAATCATATGGAAGGTGGTCATCTCAGTGAGTGACGATTCTGCCTCTAGTTGGCTTAGATCAAAACTCTGATCTTCTTGATCCTTCTCTCAGACTCCTTAATCAAGCTCTCAGGAAGTCTTAGCTCTGACTGCAAAATATCAAAATATATGTGGGATCTGAGCAGTTCTCATCATTTCCACAGCATCCTTCCTGGTGCAAGCCATGTCATCTCTTGCTTGCATCATTTTATTAGCTTCTTAGTAGGTTTCCCACTTTCGTTGTTGATTTCCAGGAAGCGAGCAGAAGCTCGAAGGACATTGACAGGGGCATCAATGAAAGCCCGAGTGCCTTAGCTTCCTGCAGTCTAGTCTCCACATGGCAACCAGAATCCCCATGAAAATGTATGGTGGACTCTCTCTCCTATTGCTTTCTCAACAGCCATGTCCTGATGACACTTAGCGGCCAGTGGAGAGGGCCACGTGGTGAGGAACAGACAACTCCCGCCCACTCCTGTGGGGGGGGCTACCTTGGGTCCTTCGATCCCAGTAGAGCCTTATAACGATGATAAGCCCTGCCCGTGTCCTGACAATAATTACAGGAGAGGTCCTGCTCCAGGTCCTGGAGCAGGACCTCTTAGCTAGACTGCTCTTGAATTCCTGAAACCCAGAGACTGTATGATCGTAAATGTTTGGGGTAATTTGTGACACAACAATCAATCCCTCATACAGATTTTGTTATCTGGAAGAGGGGCATGGCCACAGCACAGCCCTACAAATCGGGCTTTAGAACCAGGAAGTGAGCAGAAACTTAAAGGACATTGACAAGAGCATCAGTGAAAGCCCAGAGTGCCTGGAATAGCCTGGACGTGGAGGAGGCAGCTGGTATGGGTTTAAGGGAAATAAGGAGCATGTTGTTAGATGGAAGAAGGGGAATTCCTGGTAGGCAGTGGTCTTCAGTTTAGCAACAGTGTCACTATAGTTAATGCAAATAGGAGATGCCCCTCAGGGAACCGGGTGAGTTAGCTAAGGATGTTTCCACCCAGAGTGGTAAACATCTTGCTGCTTAAGCTAAAATGCACCAGGAGGGAGATAAGGTAGAGAAGAGGCTGCCAAACAAAAGGGAAACAAGATGTTGCTGATTTAGAGGCTTCCCAGCCATTTCAGATGCCAAGTGATGATAAAATTAAGAAATATCTTTCAACTGAAGTTCAAATCAAGGGCACTGCCAGGAAAGAATGGTCCCCAAAGAAAGCTGATGGTGACTGTCAAAATTCTTTGTTTAAGGCTTCAGAAAGATCATAGGGGATGCCTCAGGGCTCCCATCAGCTAGACAAAAGGTGCTCTGTACTGCTGAAGGATGGGGACGCTTGGGGGGCTCAGTCAGTTAAGCAGCTGACTCTTGCTTTCCGCTCTGATTGTGATCTCAGGGTCCTAAGATCAAGCCCTGTGTCACACTCCCTGCTCAGTGGAGAGTTTGCTTGTCCCTCTCCCTCTGCCCCTTCCTCCGAGTGCTCACTCTTAAATAAATAAGTAAATAAGTAAATAAATACAGTATTTAAGAATGTGTCCCACAGATCTTCATAAATAGTACAGCTTCTGAGAGACTTACAGTTGAAAGTAGGCATTGTGGTAGAAGCTCAAGGTGGAAAAGGGCTTTTCTCAAAGAGATGTGTGTGTGTAGCCTATGTGTCATGGAGAAAACCCCAATAAAATTCAAAGGAGAACCAAAAAATGTTAAAGATAATTATGCATGCACACACACACACACACACACACACACACACACACAATCTCCAGACTGTATGAAAGGCACAGAGACAGAACAAGATAAATAGATGTTTGGACCTCAAAAACTCCACCAGCAGGAAGCAGACAGAGAAAAAAAAAATGTAAAGAATGACTCAGAAGACAAAATAAGAGCCGCAGAGGGGAGCATGAAGAGCCTAGAAGGTAGCCTTAAGAGCCATGGAGAGTTATTTTGTGGCAGAAATAAGACTGAGGCTTTATTATGGAACTTCCATCATGTTCCCCACTGGATTTCAGGAAGCTTGTGGGCCAGTGACTCCTGTGTGTCTCCCATTTTCCCCTTTTTAAATGGGAATGACTACAGCAGTTATCCTAGCCATGTCCAATATCGGATGTTGAGGGCTCACGCATCTGCCTCATTTGAAGTTCTTAAACTAGAAAGGTACCACGTTCGAGGAGCCACACTGGAGCCTCAGTTGTCCCTAGATCTGATGGAGATGAGATGGAGGGGGAGACACAGCCCTACCCTCAGATTCTAGACATCATAATGTCCTCTTATTTTCTGTGGAATCTCTACACCATGTGTCAAAATGTTCCTTTTCTCATTCCTAAAATGGTGTGCTTTCGTGCACCTCTTCCTTTCATGATTAATCTTGTAAGAGGGTTGTCTTTTCAAAGAAACAACTTTTGACTTTGCTGATTCTATTATTTTCTGTTTCATAAATTTCTTCCGTAGTTTTATTATTTCTGTCCTTCTACTTTCTTTGGGTTATTATGTTCTTTTCTAATTCCTCAAGTTGCATGGCTATCTCCCTAATTGTGATGCTTTCTTATTTTCTGATGTAAACATAGAAAGCTGTAATGTCCCTCTAATTGCCTTTTGGCTGCAGCTCCCAACTTTTTTTTTTTTTTTTTTTTTTTTTTTTAGAGAGAGTGGAAGGGAGGGGCAGACAGAGAGAGAGAACCTTAAGCAGACTCCACGGTCGGTGTGGAGCCGGAGGAGCCATCTCACAGCTCTGAGATCATGACCTGGGCGGAAATGAAGAGTCTGATGCTTGACTGACTGAGCCAGCTCGGCACCTACATCCCCCTTCTCATAGAGACAACACATGACATATCCATCTCATTTTACTTGTCTGTTCCTCTAGGGATAAACATTTAGGTTCTCCTTAACTTTCCAGCACCAAAGTAAACCTCCTTGTAAACACCCTATTACTAAACGATCGTTAGAACTTGGGGAAACACATACTGACTTATCTTCAGTGTTGCCAGCTGGTGGTCCCAGAAGGATGTACCCATTTGTGTCTCTCTAGCAGGTTGTGAGTCCTCACATCCTAGCACTGGGACGTGCAAGCAAGACCAGGCGAGCCCTGGGGGGAGGGGGGCGTCAGAATGCTGCATTGTCGCTCCGCAAGCTGCATTGGCATCACTGAGGAAATGGTCCCCTCCAGAGCAGGGCTACACCGTGGTCAGATGGCTAGGCCGCGTGCAAGCAGGGAGGGAAGAACAGCTGAAGCCAGAGCCAATTTACAACCTTTGAATCGTGGGGTGTAGCTTCATGGGACTTTCCGTGAAAGGCCCGAAGCCTTGCTTGTGGGTAGAGATGGCTCTGCCAGGGACAGAGAACCCGCCCTCGCCGGGTCGTCCCAGGGTTCTGGGAGGGGCTCACAGTCCATCCGGGACCCTGAACAATGGTCTGTGTCGCCCCTACCCCACCCCTCAGCCTCTGCTCCACTCTGCCGCGTCACCCATGACTCGCCACGTGCCCGGGTGCCCGCGGCAGGGCTGCGGAGGCCCAGCAGGAGCAGGGGAACGGCTAAGATGACAGTGTTGCCCAGGGACAGCTTCCTGGAAGACATTTTAAAGACAGAGCCTGACTCCCAACCCCAGTCTCTTGTGATCTTAATTTGTGGCTTTGTCTGATGGGATTCGCTTCCTTCTGCATCTTCCTCTGGCTGTTTATTTGGGTAAAGGATACTCTCCTCCCTTTCATGTCTGAGCGGTTTCCTCCTGCGTGTGTTCACTGTGAGGTCTTCTGCGCGCCTCGGCCCACAGGGAGTGGTGGGTGCTTCTCCTGAGAAGGGAAGCCTTTGGGGCAGGGAGGTCAGACAGAGCCTCCCTCGGGGCTGCCTCCTGGGCGGCCGCCTTGGCCCTGTGGGCAGTGCTTGAGAGCTGACTGAAACTCTGGGCAGATTTGCTTGGACTTGAGCTAATAAGATTTTTCCTTTAAAAGGAACTTTCCATTGTTTGTTTTAAAAGTGAAATGAGCATTTTTTCCGACCGCAGGGGCGATGCTGAAGGAGCCTGTAATTTCTAGGATCCAAGACTGGGACTTAAAAAACAAGAAGAAAAGGAAAATACAAAAAGCCTACCAATTAAAATGGTCTCTCTCTTCCTCCCCTCGGGCATTCTCTTGTCTCCGGCTTCATTCACAGCCGCCGAGGGGCTCTTGTTTCTGCGTTCTACCCCGAAGTCTAAAGAGATACCTGCGGCTAAGGAGACACAAGGTACTGGGCTGAACGGGGAGTGAGCCTTCCACTTGGGCGCACACCTATCTGGTACCTTTCAGTCCCCACTGGACCCTAGGCCGTGGCCTGGACCCCGCTCCCAGGGATCCCGCAGCCTCGGAGAGAAGATGGCCCAGAACACGGGCCTTGGTTTTGTCCTCTGCTACACGGACTGTGGCTGATAAGAGGGACAGCCCATGATGGAAAGGAACAGAGTTGCAAAAAAAGGCTGGAGCCAATTGTCGTTTTTTTCTCTTTTTCTTAGCTCCTAGAGCAATCCAGGGGATGTGCACCCTGCAGGGCACTGGGGGTAAGGAAGACTTCAGCCCTGCTTTCCGGAACCCACAGGCTTGGGACAATAGTCCCTCACTCGTCTGGACCGAGGCCAGCTGACCAAGACTAAGTACCCAGTACCATGACAGTGCTGAGCACAGTGTCACAGAGGCTGAGAAGTGGAACAGAGGAGTTTTGACCAGGGAAGGGATTCAGAGGAGACTAGAAGCTGGGAATTCCACAGGCCTGTGGGGGGCAATGTATTCCTCCTGAAACAAGCTGAGGGCCAGAAGGTGTGGGCCTGGGGCGGACACAGAGCATGGATGGGTGAGGTTGGCTCAGAGGCTCAGGGTACACAGTGGGGGTTCGGGGGCAGGCAGTGAGGGTGCCCCCCACCCTGAGTGGGAAGGGGGTGATGCCAGTCACTGTTCAAAAGAGCTCAGAGCTGACCTGGCCTGAGTGCTCAAGTTCATTACCAGTCTTGATTCCTCCTTCCAGAGTCTGCAGAGTTTGGCTGGAAAGTTTATGAGAACTGGCTTATTCTCTGGTGTCTTGGCACTTTCCCTTCATGTCCTGATTGGAACCAGGGAGGCTGTAAGTGCAAACGTTTTTGTACCTTAGAGTAAATTATATCTGCGTTCCTGGAGAAGGCCGTGGTGAAAGTGTCTCTTGTTTCCAGTGGCCCCACTCTCCCCCCTCAGGAGACCTGAATTCCAAGCCGGCGCTACTATAAAGTTGATGAATGCATGCCAGGCCCTAATCCAATATGCAATCGCCCTTCTTTCTCCTCTCCTTTCTGCAGGGAAAGGAAGCTGGATTTTTTAATAAGGTAATAGCACCTCTTTTATATTTTCCTTTCATAAATTATAAGGAATTGAAAGCAGAATAAGCAGCAGCTTGGCATAATGGAAAGATTACTGAACTGCATGGGGGTGTAAATTGGTACAACCACTTTTGGAGGGCAAATTGGCAAATATCGAGTAAAACTGGAGCCGTGCCTGTCCCGCGGCCTGGTGATCCCTCTCCAAGGGAAGTCCCTAGAGAAACCCTGGGCCACGCGTCTCTCGGAGATCCCGCAGCTCGGGCGGGACAGCGACACACTGGGGAAAAAGAGTCTCTCAACAGGGCGGTGGGAAAGTTGCGTTCCCAGACAGAGCTGAGACGTTCATCATGATGAACATAAAGAAATGATGACAAAGAAAGAAATCACAATATCTGAGTAGCTAAAATGGATGAACGAGCCCCGTGTTTACCATCACAGTTGAAGCTCAAGAACATAATAGCAAGTTGCACAGAATCCTGTACTGTATAATGCTTCTTGTATCTAGTTTAAAAACATGCAAACTGATCCTATGGCTGTTTATAGACACGTATGTCTGCTGTGTAAGTATAGAAACTTACCAAGTGGGAATGGTGAATGCCAGCATCAGGATGGGCACAACCTCTGGGGAGGAAGAGAGGAGGGGAATGGAATTGGAGGAGAGACCTTCAACTGGCCATCACGTTTTATTTAGAAATGAAAACTACCCCATCTTTGCAAACTATAAAAATTCAGCAGTGTTGGTGTGTGAGTGTATTATCCGCTGTGCTTTTCAGTTTGCAGGGGGCCTGGTTGTGCCCCAGCATTGCCGTGAATCCCTCCCCCACTTCTAATATCTCTTTCGTGGCTGAAAGGTCTGGTAGGAAGTTGAGGCCTAATTATTCAATGAGATCCAGTGGGATGAAGGGAAGGAAAGTGAGTACACATGGTCTTCTTTGGGAGGGGCCGGGTGGCACCTTCCTAGCCTGCCCGAGTCCTCAAAGTGGGTTGCAACCCAAGTATGGAGGGAGCAGTGTCCCCATTTAGAGGGTTTACTGCTCTACTTTCCCGAGACCAAGAGTAGAACAGTGGATAGGAAATGTGGTCGTGAAGGAGCACTGAACTGGGAGTCTGGAGATCCAGACCCCAGAGACCTAAATCCTATTAACTGGATGTATGACCTTGGTAACACACGTCCCCGCTCCTGGTGCCCTCATGGGTGAAAACATGAGAAATATGAGTGATCACCCTTGTTCTCCCTAAGGAGAGGGTTGGTGTTGACCAAATTAGACAATGCCCAACACAGTGCTATAGAACAGAAGGCAATGGTACTTGGTCATCTCTCCGTGATGCTCAAATGTGAAGCTTCTTCCATAAACACCCAGCCTAGACGAAGGATTTTCTCTGTGCTCTACCCACTCTTGTGTTCTACAGGTAAGCCTCGCTTTCTTTTGGAACAGAAAAGCCCTAGCTACATGTAATCTTGTGGATGGGTTCATTCAGTTAGTATTTATTGTGGTGCTTGAATTAGATATCCAAACGAAGATGTCCTGTAAGCAGCTGGAGCTCCCAGATTGAGGTTCATCAGAGGAGTCAAGGCTACAGATATAAGTATGGGATTCCCTGGTGAAGTATGGTGTTCAAGGTCATGAGGCTAGACGTGATCTTCCATGGAGGAGGAAACGTCAGCAAAGTAGACCAGGAAGAAATGGTACCTGAGGAAGGGGAAACCAGGTAAGGACGGCACCACTGATGTCCCAAAGAGAAGATAAAAAGGGACAGAGTGGTTATGTGTGCCAAATGCTGCTGAAAGGCTCAGTATGAATGGAGAGGACTGACGACCAGATTTGAGAGTGTGGGGTCACACTGGCCTCAGCCTGAAGTGGGAAAGATTTGGAGAAGAATAGATTTGAGTGGGAAGGATCAGAGCACATGTCCCCATAACCTTTAGGGAGGAAGCTACAGGCCATGTGAGTCCAGCCTTGTGGCCACAGACAGGATGCACAAGAGTAGATTCTTTCCCCAAGCTGAGCTGGTCGGACCATCTGTTCCTGGCCTGGGGACTCGAGATGCAGTGACTCCCATTCACTGACCAGTGTGTCTGGGTCTGGAGTGGCTTTTTTTCTGAGCTAAGTATAAGTGGGCAGGGTTTCACCAGTCTCCTTGCTTAGGAAACATCTTAGGCCATTCAGTGCCATGCCGAAGAAAGTGCTCCAGTGTCACTGCTATGCCATTGTCACGGAGACATTCAGGATGGGGCTGAGCAGTGTCTCAGGGCAGCACTGATGTCAGAACAACCCCCAGGCTGTGTGCAGACTGCTACCAATGAGAGGCACTCGTTGGCTAGCCATGAGACTCTCTAGCAGGCTCGTGGGTAGAGGCGTGACTGGTGGGTGACCCCGGAGTCTGAGGGTGCTGATCTGGCAGCCTACTTCTATCTTGCCATCCTGGGTCCTGCCAGTCTCCCTTTGTCACATCCCTTCTGTTTGTCCCATCCATGTCTCAGACTGGGCACTAGCTAATCTCTGGGGTCTGATGGCATCTTTCCTCTCCTAATCATCAAGGCCTCAATCAATGGATGAGGGCGTTAGAGCTCCTCAGGATTTCAAATTTGGGTTTCCATAATCTGGTTTTTAGAACCCAACAGTCAGCTTCCCTTCCTTTCAGATTAACACCAACGTTCCCTGAAAGAATGGATGCTCCTGGCCAAATCAGATCAGGCCCAAGGCACGCAAATTGTTCAAGATGTTATCCCACCTCGTAAGGGAGACAATGCTGGTGGGCAGAAGCAACCGAGTGAGAAGTGGCTACGTTTCCTCTAGCTAGCTAGTTTCCAGTTGTTGTTATTAGATCTGCCCCATCTATGCCCTGACTCCTTATACCGAAGCCCCTTTCCTTGAACCAGTTTGAGAGGATTTTTTTTTTCCCCCATCTAAGGCAGTGGGAAGGGTCCAGGAAGCCCATCTGGGAGCTCAGTGAGGCTCCTGACCACACAAATACTTTTCATGGGGGTGGGGAGGTGAGGCAAATGCTGTGTGGACACAAATTCTCCTTGCTCTCTGAGATAAGTCAGACTTCACAGCCACTTCCGCCACCAAATGAGTGGAATTTCACTGAAATTTCAGTGACTAGGCCTTGAGTTTGGCCATCTTTCTGGCTTTTGTTTCTGTTTCTTTCATAAATGTCAAGCCTTCAGACTTTGGGTCCAGGGCTAGTGATCAAAGCCACAGTAGACACTCAAGAAATGTTCAGTAAGTGGATGATTTTTTTTGCTTTGTTTTTCTAGAGAGAGTCCTTTACTTCTGGTTCAGTCCTTACAAAGATCATCAAGCATCTGATCAGTGAGTAGGAGCCACCTCCCTAACCCATGTGATGTGTCACTCTTGCTGGTCTCTGATCTGAGACCTCCAGTCTCCTGTCATACCCCAAACCACCCTCCCACCCTGTCCTTCAAATCCTCCCTTTCTCCCCTTGCCTGCTCCCCACCCCCAATTTGTTTTTAAAAATCCTTTTATTGTGGAAAATTTCAAACATAAACCTAGACAGAATAGTGTAATGAATCTCAAAGTACCATCTCCCAATTTTAATAGATATTGGTATTTTTCCAATCTTTCACCCATTTTCCACTGTTTTTTTTCCCAAAGCATTTTAAAAGAGATAGCATATGTATTAGTTTTCTGTTATTGTTGTAACAAATTACCGAAACCTAGTGACTTAAAACAACATAAATTGGTTATTTTTTAGGTGTCTGCAGGGCTGGACTCCTTTCTGGAGGCTCTAGGGGAGAATCTGTTTCCTTGCCTTTTCCAGCTCCAAGAGGCTGCCCACATTCTTCGGGGTCTGGCCTTCTTCCTCTATCACTTATGTGATTAGATTGGCTCACCCAGATATTCCAGGCTCTCCCTCCAGCTGAGGATCCTAACTTAATCACTTTGCAAGGTCCTTTTTTGCACATAAAGTAACATATTCACCGGTTCGAGTGGAGGTCAATGCCAATCACAAAGGGATATCATTTAAGTTCACCCTAAATACCTCAACAAAGTAGGTTTAGAGGGAATCTACCTCAACATAATAAGGGTCTTATGACCTTTATTAGGACCCACAACAAACATCATACACAACAGGGAAAATCAGAACTTTCCCTCCAAGGTCAGGAAGAAGACAAGAATGCCCTCTCTTACCACTTTTATTCAGTATAGTACTGGAATTCCTAGCTATGGCAATTAGACAGCAAAAAGAAATAAAAGGCATCCAAATTGGTAAGGAAAAATTCAAACTTTCACTATTTGTGGATGACATGATACTACATATAGAAAACCCTGAAGATACCATCATCAAAAAAAAATACTAGAACTGATAAAGGATTCAGTAAAATCATAGGATACAAAAATCAATGTGCAGAAATTTGTTGCATTTCTCTACACTATTAATGAAGCAGCAGAAAGAGAAATCAATCCCATTTACAATTGCACCAAAAGTAATAAGATACTTAGGAATAAACTTATTATTCCTTAAACTTATTATTATTAAAGAGGTGAAATACTTGTATTCTGAAAGCTATAAAACATGAGTGTAAGAAATTGAAGATGACACAAAAAATGGGAAGCCATTTCATGTTCATGGATTCAAAGGACAAATGTTGCTAAAATGTCTATACTATCCAAAGCACTGTACACATTGAATGCAATCCCTATCAAAATATTAACTGCATTTTTCACAGAACTAGAACAAATAATCTTGAAATTTATATGGAACCACAAAAGACCTTAAAGAGCCAAAACAATCTAGAAAAAGAAAAGCAAAGCTGGAGGCATCACAGTTTCAGACTTCAAGTTATATGACAAAGCTATAGTAATCAAAACAGTGTACTACCTGTACAAAAATAGACAGAGATCAATGGAATGAAATAAAAAGCCCAGAAATAAACCCATGATTATATGGTCAATTAACCTCTGACAAATCAGGGAGGAAAAAGATAGGCTCTTCAACAAACGGTGTTGGGAAAACTGGACAGCTACATGCACAAGGATGAAACTGGACCACTTATACCACACACAAAGTAAACTCAAAACGGATTCAATACCCAAATGGGAGAGCTAAAACAATACAAATCCTAGAAGAGAGCATAGATAGTGGTACCTCTGACATCGGCCATAGCAACTTCTTGCTAGATATGTCTCCTGAGGCAAGGAAACAATAGCAAAAATAAACTATGGGAATTACATCAAAATAAAAACCTGCACACTGAAGGAAAGGATCAACAAAATTAAAAAGCAACCTACAGAATGGGAGAAGATTTTGCAAATGACATATCTGATAAAGTTACCCCCCCCAAAATAATCTTATTTAAAAATGGGCAGAAGACATGAACATACACTTCTCCAAAGAAGACATCCAGATAGCCAACAGACACATGAAAAGATGCTTGACATCACACATCATCAGGGAAATGCCAATCAAAACCACCATGAGATAACATCTCACACCCCTCAGAATGGCCAAAAGAAAAAACACAAGAAACAACAAGTGTTGGAGAGGATGTGAAGAAAAAGGAACCCTTTTGCACTGTTGGTGGGAAGGTAAGCTGGTTCAGCCCCTGTGGAAAACATTACGAAGGTTCCTCAAAAAATTAAAAATAGAACTACCCTATGAACACTCCTGGGTACTCCCAAAATACAAAAATACTAATTCAAAGGGATACGTGCACCCCTATGTTTATTGCAGCATTATTTACCATAGCCAAATTATAGAAGTGGCCCAAGTGTCCATGGATAGATGAATGGATGAAGAATACGTAGTGTGTATGTGCCGTGGAATATTTTTCAGCCATAAAAAGAATGAGGTCTTGCCATTTTCAATGACATGGATGGAACTAGGGAGTATAATGCTAGGTGAAATAAGTCAGTCAGAGAAAGACAATTACTGTATCCTTTCACTTGTGTGGAATTTGAGAAACAAAACACTTAAGCAAAAGGAAGGAGAAGCAGGAGGAGGAGGAGAGAGGAAAGAGAGAGAAATCACGGAACAGACTTTAACCTATAGGGAACAAACTGATGGTTACCAGAGGGGAGGGGAGTGGGGGGGATGGGGGAATTAGGGGATGGGGATTAAGGAGTGCACTTATTCCAATATTCCACGGCATATACGCACCACGTGTATGGAAGTGTTGAATCCCAGTATTGTACACCTGAAGCTAATATGACTCTGTTAACTACATTGGAATTAAAATTTAAAACAGTAATTTTACCCAGAATAATTCAGTGTGCATCTCTAACTATTTAAGTGTATATCCAAGACATTGTCATATCTTTTTTTTTTTTTTAAGATTTTATTTATTTGACAGAGAGAAACACAGCCAGAGAGGGAACACAAGCAGGGGGAGTGAGAGAGGGAGAAGCAGGCTTCCCGCCGAGCAGAGAGCCCGATGTGGGACCTGGGATCATGACCTGAGCCGAAGGCAGTTGCTTAACCAACTGAGCCACCCAGGCGCCCCGACATTGTCATATCTTAAAACCTCTCCCATCCACCATCCCCTATCTTTTAAATGCCATTGATTTGGTGGAGAAATCAAGATGTTTGGCCTGGAGGAAATCCTTTTTTACTTGTCTGATTGCTTCCTTATGGTATTGTTCGATTTCTTCCTCTGTCCCCTGGATTTCTTGCACATTGATAGAGCTACAGGCTCCAGTAGGATCAGATTCAAGCGTGTTGGGTGACAGTTCATCGGGGTCCATCACACCATGAAACACACAATGTTCAGCTCCCCCCAACCTGCGGGGACGCTAAGTGGTGCCGTCCTGACCCTTCCACTGTGAAGCTCCCCCGCTCAATCTTTCTACTCAATGATTATGGCAACCTTTGATAATTGTTGCTAGACACATTATCTCATTAGGAGTTGCACAATGGTGATTTTCATACTTTCATAGTTCTTTCTTGCATTTATTATCTGGAATTCTTTGGAGAAAAAACATTTCCCTAAAAACAATTTGGTTACTCCAAAATAGTGTTCATAGGGATAGATGGGCCAAATGCCTGAATCCTCCCAATTTTTAAAAGCAATTTTCAGAATAATGAATTGGTGGTTCAGTAACCTACAAAATGGGAATGTGTGAATTTTTCTTTTAGAATTGTTTTAAGCTTTTATATGTGTGTGTGTTTCAATCTTTCTGATGTTCTAATTATCCTTAGGCCAACAGGAGCCTCTTCAAGGACATTCTCCTGTGTCTTATGTTCTGAGTAGATGCATTAAAATTAGTCTTTGATAGTTTTCTTGGTTTCTGATATAAACTATCCAAGGCTCATCTTGTATATCCGGAATCACCCATTTCTTCACAAATCTTTGATCCCTTTTGATATGAAATCACATTTAGAGACCACACAACTCAGAGCTTATTGCTACTTTTTCAATGGATAGAACAAGAAAATATGTTATTTTTTAAGAAAAAAGAATTACAAACTCATTTTAATTTTCCAGTGTGAATTAAAAAACCTTGCAGGCTATTAAATGGTGTTTAAGATTTCTTTATGGTTCTCATTGTCCTGAAAATGTATCTTACTAGGAATACATAATCAAAATACTGTGTTTTAAAAGTAACTTGTAAGAATTCTTTTTTCTGTGTGGCTGTATCAACCAAACTTATGTAAAATTAAAATTATTCTTTCAGTTTGAAATTTTTAAATTTTAATTAATTTGTTCAATCATCTATCCCTATTGCAGTTAATTACTGCTGGGAACATACCTTGTTCATTATCTGTTCTTTTATTATTGATCGTCCCCCATTAGCAGTTAAGAGGAAGGTCCCCTTCCGTCTTGTTCACCTTACCCACGACACCAAGAATAATCCTTGGGGTATAATATCCCTGCTCAGGATGTCCATAATGTGGCCATTGCTGATTTCTGAGAATACATCCTTGTGACAGTGACAAGCAGGTGTTATTAACCCCAGGACCAGATGAGGAGACTAAGGCCCAAGCAGGATAGTCACTTTCACATGGAGTAGCGAGTAAAGATGTGAGTGAGGTGGGGCTGGCGGTTAAGATCCTGGACTCACAATGATTCTAGATTTGGATTACTCCCACTGCTAAGTTCAGAAATAGGAGCCCTAACTCCCTGTGTTGTGGGAGAGGAAGCTATGGCAAGAGCCCTTTGGCAAAGGCCTGGGCCCCCCTGAGATCCAACTCCCACCCCCTTAAACCACAGTCAAAAACCTCTCCTGCCTTTGGTATAGAACAAGAAAAAGGACTTCTCCCAGAAGAGGTTCCCTGTGTTGGAAGGAGCACTGAGGGGGCAATCAGAGACCTATGTTAGAGAGCTGGCTTCATTACGTATTGCCAGGGTGTCTCGGGTAAGCCACACAATCTCTGAGAACCTCAGTTCTCTCATTTGCAAAGTGGGCTGACAGTCTGGGCTCTGATCACTTCTCAGGGCTGTTGTCGGATGAAGAAGCACCGAGGTCTCTAAAAGCCTCCCTAGACGGAAGGGGTATTATGGTCTCTCCCGTTCTCTTTTCTGATGGTGTTTTAGCAGAAGTGCGCTCCCTTCTGCCAAAGTTGCTTTTTTTTGTTGTTTGTTTATTTATTTATTTATTTGTTTGTTTGTTTATTTATTTATTTATTAAATTGGCCAGGAACACCCTCACCCAGGAGACAGGAGAATACTTTTCTGGAGGAAATCATCAGAGCAAAAATAGAAAAGAACCGAAAGGGAGTAGCTGGAACATTTGGCTTTGGGTGATTACTTACTGTGGTAGGAATAAATCTTCCGAATCCATGAGAGAGCTGGAGATAATGCTTATGACAACAAAGGTGCTGCCCTAAGGGGACCCACTCGCCAGCTGGGCTCTCTGCACTGCCTCAGATCCTGCTGGGGTGGAATTCTCACATCTATTTTTTTAAAAAAAATATTTTATTTATTTGACAGAGAAACACAGGCAGAGAGGGAACACAAGCAGAGGGACTGAGAGAGGGAGAAGCAGGCTTCCCGCTGAGCAGGGAGCCCGATGTGGGGCTCGATCCTAGGTCTCCGGGATCATGACCTGAGCCGAAGGCAGTTGCCTAACCAACTGAGCCACCCAGGTGCCCCTCTCACCTCTATTTTTACGTGGATAAGAGACTGAAGCCCAAAGAGGTCAATGTCATGCCCCAGAGCAGATAGCAGGCCAGGACCAGGTCCAGAACTCAAAGCCCAGGAGGTTCTTACTAGTTCACAGTGCCCCCATGTCCAGGAAAGTTCCACAAACTGTGTCAGGCGGGGGGGTGAGACTCCACAGTTGCCTGGTAATCTGCCCTGAACTGAGTTTCACTCTGCTTGATGGAGGAAACACAGGAGGAGTTGCATCCTCCGTGGGCTGCCGTGTGGCCCTGGGCTTGCATGTCGAGGGCTCAATGAATGAAAGAAGCAAGGCTGTTCAGAGGGTCGTGGATGACCCGCAGGAAGCCAGGGCGGTTGTCATGTTTGTGCACATAGCCCTGGAGCCAGGGCCAGGGCCAGTGGCCATGTTAGGCTTCGTGGCCAGAGAGCAGGTCATGGTTTCAGAGGAAAGGGAAGAGGCCCAGAGCACGTCACCTGGAGGCCACTTAGATCCATCCTGGGAGGTGTGGTAACGCCGGTCACCCTCTTCCCTTTTCCACCCCAGGGCAGGTAAGAACGCTAATGCGTCTCCTGGTGCCATCACATCTGATTTAACGAGAGCTGGACCCACAGGAGAGGCGAGACCTGCTCCAGGTTCAGTTTCAGCACAAATTTAAGGCAAACCTATATCATAAGGCCGCAGTTTTCTTCACCGTAACTGATGGATATGCAAGCTCTTGGCTGAGCATTTCTAAGCCCCTTGGGAAAAAGGTCTAGAACTTTGGCCACGTCCTAGTATTTAGTTGTCTTTTGGCCATCTGAAAGTAGACAGATTTGCTGCGATTAGTTTAACTTCGAGTTTTGCCTCCCTAACTGCTTCGAGCCCTGTTTTCTGTCTAGAATCATATAAGGATCTCCAAACCTCTCCTTGGTTCAATCTGGTGAACCCTTTGCATGTCAGACTCTCATCTGTAAAAAAAAAGGGGGGGGGTTGGTTCAGTAAGTAAGTAAGAACTGAAGGAGAGAAACATTTGTGCATGCATGTATATTTCAGATAAGGGCATGTGTATTTCATGCTTTTGATTACTTTCTCTCCCTCTTCACTACAGAAAGTTCTGTCCTGTCTGATTTCCTTTCTTTTACCATCATCAGAACACGGATGACAGGGATCAGTCGAGACCTAAAACTTCTCGCTCAGAAATCCCACCTCGAAACTACAGTAAAGAGAAACGTTTTCCTGTGGCTGCAGAGACAGCGAGCAAGAATCATGCCTGTGAGTTGCTGGAGTTTAACTATAAAAGAGAATTATGTATTTATTACATATACATGTTTTTATTGCTTTCATTTTGCCCTAGAGGGGAGCAAAGGACTTCATTCTTTTTCCATTCTTTTCCCGATTGGACTTTGGTGCTCGTTGACTTCCCTGCCTGTTTACCACTTCTAGAACATCTCTCAGGTGCTGCAAGCTAGGGTGCAGAAAGCACAGCACTAGGAGAGCAAGGGCTCCTGTGGGAAGCAACAAGCAGTTGCTAAGGAGGGCTGTAGAGAGCGTATTTGTTCAACATCCTTACTCCTGCCTTGTCAAGTCCAATGGCATGTTATTTCCACTGGGTGGGAGCCAACGCTGAGTTCCTCCCCGTTGTATCCAACCTTGAACATTTCTCGGCGATTATGTTTCATGCAGGGATTAGCAGAATGCAGAGGGGAAAAAAACCTGAGAAGGTGTTTGGCACGGGGGCTTAGTGCTGTGTTAGCACAATCTGTGCGCATTCTCGCCTAATTGGAGAACAGCGACAAACACAAGGGGCTTGGGAGCTCCCAGGAACGTCTCGTCTTCTGTTACTGGAAATGGTTTATTTATTGAGTGTCAAGCTTTTTTGTATGTTTTTGTTTGTTTTTTAGAAACACTCCACCCACCCACCAACCCCACCAAAGGCGCTGCAAATAAGCAGGCAGGTTCCACCCCGTCGTCCGGCCCAGACCATCGCTTTGCCATCAGGAAATCTGCGAGTGGTGAGTGAGAGGCTAAGAATTCTTCTTTCAGACCTGCCAAGTCTCATCATTCTCGAGCAAATCTTGAAGAGCCTTTTTTTTTTTTTGCCTTTTATAAGGGGACACCCTTTCACTCTGCTGCTAAAAGCAGAACACAGAGCAATTCCCACAGACACTCCACTCGTTCCGGTCCTGCGGGCAAAGTCGGGCAGGCAGGTGGTGTCTGTGTGAGGCCAAGGGCCGTGTCCAGAGCGACCTCTAAATGCCTCATGCCCTCTTCTCTTTGTCCCAGACCTGGCCTCCCCTGCTGCATCTCGAGCATACGGTCCCTACTGAAGAGGATAGGATGTTGGGAGAACAAAACGCCAGGGAGGAAGGGGAGGGAGGCTGGCTTGAGGAAGGCTGTCCTCTCCAGGCGCAGGAGCTGTTGTGCCACAGCCTGTGCCCAAACCCTCAGACCGTGACCTTCTACGATCCTCCTGTGGGACCAGGGGAAGCAACGCTCTAGCAGGCGCTGAGATGCCTCCAAGTTGTTACAGAACCAGGAATTCTGGGTCAAGTTTCTTATTAAAACTCCAAGGCCAGTGAATGCATTTAAATGGTTTCCAGCATGCTTGAGGAGGGTGGGAGGTCACCAGCTGATCCCATATAAAGTGGATGAGGGCCAGGGTTCTGGGAAAGAGATCAACAAACCTTAGATGTCAAGAAGACATCCAGAAAAGGGGGAGAAGGGATTCAGGGTGCAGGCAGCAGGTCTGAGGTTGGGATATTGGCCAGAAGTTGAAGCATGACAGTAGAAACAGACAAAAGTATAAGGCAGGACTTTCCTGAAAGACCCGGATTGAGCAAGAAATAAGAGAATTCAAGAGAGCAAGAGTCTTAGGATCAGCCTTTAATGAAGTGGCCAGGGGTGGTGCGTAGAGTACAGTATCTTTCCAGGATTATTTGGCCTGGGGGTTCTACCAGTGTGCTGAGGGGATACAGAGACCAGGACCATGGGGTCAGGCTCGATTTGGAACAATGAGCCTCACCCCCACCTCACCACATGGCTACACATTGCTTCCCACCCTGTATAAGGAAACTATTTTTATAAACGCATGCCACCAGGCCAAAGGGAGTCATCTGAGTGGAATAGTGGAATACTAGAAATGGCTCTGAACTTGACATCGGAAAGCCTGGATTCTGGTCCTGTGTCGCCACTTACCAGTTCCTGGCAAGCAAGTGCACCTGCAAGAGCCTCTGGTTTCCTTAGCTAGCATGTCATGTAAAAAAACAAAACAAAACAAGACAAAACAATAAACAAACAAAAATGAAAGAGA
Source organism: Spilogale gracilis (assembly GCA_004023965.1). NCBI lineage: Eukaryota > Metazoa > Chordata > Mammalia > Carnivora > Mephitidae > Spilogale > Spilogale gracilis. The sequence goes on from PITA01014770.1 coordinate 37,273, forward strand.
TCTAGCATTATAAAGACATTCAGTCAGTCACCTACATCTAGAATCAAGAAAATAAAAACTATTAATAAAGCTTTGGTAGATTGACTGCAAAAATACCCACACTTTGTCACTCTTCCCTGCCCACACTCTTTGCAATGTCACTTTGCAGTTAAAGAAGTAGAACTCTTTTTTCCCACCCCATGAATCTGAGCAGGTCTTGTGATTTGTTATGGCCAACAGAAAATGGCAGAAGTGACATGGTACCAGTTCTGAACCTGGGACTCAAGAGACCTGGTGTGCTTCCTCTCTCTCATGGATTCCTGCCAACTCTTTATGATCAGCCTAAGGCTGGAGGGTGAGACCACGGAGAAGGGGCCAGTGGTCTCAGCCACGGCCATCCTATACCAGTTGTAGTCACTTGATTCCCAAGTGTCCAGCCAAGAAGAACACAGCTGCTTACCACCCCCACGGCAAACCACAGATGCACAGTGAAGCCAGCTACGAGTAGACAACCTCTGGACTTATCAACGATAAGTGCTTTACTGGGTTAAGCTGAGTTTGGGAGTGTTTGTTATGTGACAGTAGCTAGTAGGTACAGAGCTTGTAGATGACTTAGCCCAAAATCAATCAGTTGGAACTAATCATCGAGGCAGAGCTCGATACCTCAGTCAATGGCAGAGGCACATGCAACTGGTCACTGAGAGGAGCAATATGGTGGCCAGCTCTGAGGGGCTCTTCCCCAGGCCACGCTCGTGGGCGGGAGGACAAAATATCACATCAAATGGTGTCTTGTTCAGAGCTTAGGTGAGTCTGTCATATAAGTATAATATATTAGTGTGTGAGAGGCAGTCTCCAAAAGGAAAACCAATATTTATTTGAGGTTTATAAAAACATTATTGTAACAAATGAATTCTTTCTGTGGAATCTGTTAAACTAATACGCAGCATCATAAATTAATAGTTTGAAGTCAGAATCCCCATTCTTGATTTATAGATTTACCAAATTAACCTGCCAAATTAATATCCTCCTTGCAAAGACAAAGAGACTTCCAAGGGTGGGTTCGAATGCCGCATGTCCTCTCTAGGTAGCCTTTGCTGCAAGGCATCTGGGACTTCAGTGGGGGCTGAAGGGTAGAAGAAAGGAATCAATAAATGCCTGGTGTTCAAGTTAGCACAACTAAAAGGAGGGTAGGGCTGTCCCCACAGAAGATGGGCACTAGTCCAAGTCACCATCCAAACAGGGCTCTGGGCTGGGGTATTTGTGCATGAGTATGAGCTGCTGGGTGGGGCCTGTCAGGAGTCTCCCTGCAGAGGGAACAATCAGGAGGCCGGCTCCAGGGGACTTCTTCTACCAAGCTGAAGCTGGATTTCAGTCAGAGGGTGAAGAGGGTGGAAACAAGAGAGTCCTGGGGGGTGGGGGATAAGGACTGATAGAATGGGTCCTTGTATCATCTCATTGGACTAGAAGGGACCCCTGGAAGCCAAGGCAAAAATGCAGAGTCTTCTAGCATTGGGGAGAATGGGTGTCATGTGATGGCTTGGTTGGGACTGGGTCAAGGACTGGACGAGTTCTTTGAAAGCTTCTGGAAATCATGGGTAGCCAATGGAGAGGATCTGAGCCATCACATCCTTCTGTGTGAATGGTGGACATCACTGGGTCACTGATGGCAGAGGCCTTCCCCAAAGGACTTATAGAAGAAGGAAGAAGGAAGTGGAACACCAGTGGGTCTGTGCCCAAGTATCAGAATCCTCTCCCCCAACAAAGATCTAGAGCACCTGGATGGGGAAAGAATGGATGTGGGGGGAGAAGCAGGCTCGGGGGCTGAGGCCAGTGAGGGCCAGTGCTTCAAGTTTGTGGGCCCATCTTGGAAAATGGCAACTTGACCTTATAGGGCTTGAGGCTTCTTCTGCTCTAAGCCCCAGTGATCCCATGGTTTCATGGCAGATTGATGGAGAACAGCTAGGCCATCCCTTACATTCCATCTTCCCTAATGCCAGAACCAAACTGGCCTCGAATCTGATTGTGACATGGTTCAACGAGAACAGCCAAGGATCCTCCTGAAGGTAGGGGAGGTCCTAGAACTTTGGAAAGGTTCCAGACTTGCTGTCTGGGACAAAATAACTTCTGTAGCTCCTTTTCCCCTAGAAGTGATGACACCATTATCACCGACGGCAGACCGGGCTGACATGGGAGCCGCAGAACTGTGCCCCCTCCGCACACTGTGGCCTCCTTCCTCCAGGTCCAGTCCCGGGGCTCCAGTGAGCACCCACAGAAACTTGATGCAAACCAGAAAAATGTGTCCTGTCAGGGCAGAAGGGTGACAAGAAGTGTCTCCTCCAGGTAGAGAAATAAGAAACAGCGTTCCCTCTGAGGGGACCTCGCCTTTGGCCGACACAGTGGCCGTGCCAGGACGGGGCTTGCCGAGGGGAGCCCGAGCTGGAAGCATGTGCCCCCATGGCCCCCCTGGCCTGGTGCCCCATCCAGCCCACTTGCTGCCCAGAACCAAACTGCCCGACACCTTCTTCTCCTAGGTCCTGTGCCCCCTGGGACCAGACAGGTAGGATTCAAATGTTGGGTAGGGCAAGGAGGTCTGGAGAGAGGTGGGAATGGGGGTGAGGACAGGAGGAAAGACCTCCTTCAAAGACGCACATTCTCATGTCTTGCCCGACTTCTTTGAACTCGCCACTGGCTAATTAAGTGACCTAGGGGACTCAGGTGAGCTAGACGGAACTCCTGTCTTGCTCCCACAGCACAAATGCGGGTAATGAACAGAGAAAGAGCCAGCGGGCAGATCAAATTCCATTAAAAACAAAACAAAACAAAACATGTGCCAACAGTGTGCCCTTCCATGACACAGGCTCGCAGAGATGTGTGATGGTGCGAGACGGGTCCTGGGCCCGGACGCATGTGGCCCTCGCAGCGGTGGCAGAAGGCAAAGATCAGCACGAACTGCACCCAAGAGGAGTTCCATTTCCCTTCTGGGGCATCTCTAGACTCTGCTGACAAAGGCGGGATTCTTTGGTTTCTTGCTTCTCAGCACCAGTGACATCACCACTCTGTAAGGGAGGGAATCACAACCACATTTCGAAGAATCATTCAGTTTTCTCATTAAGATTCTATAGGATTTTTTCCCCCACAGCAACAACCTTGCCAAAATAATGTTAAAAATAGACCTGGTAATACTTTTCACATTTGTAGGCAGTCATGAATGTTTAACAGTGTGTATGACCAGCAGATGCACATAACATTAGAATTAGGCACTGAATTATATAGGGCATATATTGGCAAAAAAGGATTAAGAAAAATGAAGCAAAGAACAAACTCTGGGCTTGGTTTACTGAGGGGAAGCAAAACCTGTTAGCCAACTTCCTTTTCTCGAAGGAAGGTGTTTGTTCAATACGTAGACTATTCGGGGGTAAAATACACGTGAATAAAATTCAAAAGCAGGTAAATCTGGATATTTTGACTTTGTCAGCTCATCCGGTCAATTCTCTAAACTCAAGAGCCTCAATTCTGGCTCTCAGAGTATAGAATTATTTTCGAGACAGACAGCATCCTATGCTTGTCTGGGCCTGCCCCCCTGAGGAAAGGACACAGTTTGGGTTAAGTCAGAAGGGGTTAGGGTCAGAGGGTCCTCCTGCTGTGGAAATGTACGCAGTTTAACAGCCTGAAATTTTAAGCAAGATAAGGCATACAGAAAATGAGACACTACCTAAAAAGAGGTAATGAAGTAAAATATAATTATAATGATTAAAAAATGTAAGTACCACGCATGAGTAACTTTATTTGGGGAGTGTCCTGAGTGAGTTCTAAATAAATCACTGACTCCCAGAGAGGAATTGTTGCAAAACTGGCCCAGTCTGCCTCTAACGAATCCTTCCATAGCTGGACGGACTCAGCATTTTGAAAATTTACCAAATGTGCCTCCACACATTTAAGGAAAGAGAGGAGGATAATTCCTGAGATCTCAGCTCTACTTCTTGTCAGGAGTTAAAACTGATCAACAGATGATAAGGAATCGATGGTTTTATAAATACAGCTCTCAAGTGTAACCGTCGTAGCTTTCTGGCTAGCCGGGCTACGACTTCTCCATCTCGAGCAGCCCATCTGCAAATGGAAGTTTTCTTGCTTTTTGGTCAATCACGGGGGTGAAGGTTAACTCTCTTCTTCCCCCAGGCCTGAAAAATTATTTTGACCAAAATGTTGAAGTCAGGGGTTTCATGTAGACACAGCTTAAATGAGTCATTAAGAATTTTATTGGTTAAACTAGGCCTATTTTTTTCCTAGTAGACATAATGACATAACAGTAATAAAAATGTAATATTCAAGTAATTGCTGTAATGTAATTATAGTTTGGTCATAAAGTAAGATTAGGGGTCTGGGATGGCTGTTTTTTGGGTGTGTATTTTAACGTCTGAATGCAGTCTCCGAGGTGCCGGTCCCGTCCCCCTGGAATGCGAGTGCAGTCCATCACATAATCAGGTGGCCACGGGCCCAGCTGAACCAGCATTATCTAGGCGGCCTGCTTACCCTGGCTGCCCTCTCTGGACCTCAGCATCCCTCCTGCTGCAGATCTCTAACCATCACCGTAACTGAAAACAGCGTTCCCGGTCTCCCAGAGACCACAAAAGGGGAAATACAGAGGGCCTGTCTCCTGACTGGGGAAGGGACCAGATCGAGGTCAGGTGCCAACGGGTAACAGGCCCCTCTCTGCGCCTACCACCCTGTAGCTCCCCATCTCTCTCTGCTCCCTCTGCTCCCAGGGCCCGGAGCTCTGCTCTTGTGCCGGCTGCAGAATTAGCCTCTTCTGGCTTTCAGAGGGGAGAACGAGTTCCAGATTGAGTCTAAACAAAAAGAGCTGAATTAGGCACTTATCCAAAGTGTGTTTTATCAAAGGATTTGTCATCTTTGGACATATTCTTTGAGCAGTTATAAACGAATTTCTGTGTTTCTTATTGAATGGTGTGGCCCGATGACAGAATTAAGGCAAAAGAAGCACTTAACCATTTGCAAACCAAAGAATACAAACATACTTTTTTTTTCTTTTTTAAAGATTTATTCATTTATTTTAGAGAGAGAGGGTGCACATGAGCAGGGAGAGGGGTAGAGGGAGAGGGAGAAACTCCTCAAGCAGTCTCCGTGCTGAATGAGGAGCCTGTCATGGGGCTCACTCAATCCCAGGACATCATGACCTGATCAGAAATCAAGAGTTGGATACCCCTGGGCACCTGGGTGGTTCAGTGGGTTAAAGCCTCTGCCTTCGGCTCAGGTCATGATCCCAGGGTTCTGGGATCGAGGCCCGCGTCGGGCTCTCTGATCGGCAGGGGAGCCTCCTTCCTCCTTTCTCTCTGTCTGCCTCTCTGCCTACTTATGATATCTCTGTCAAATAAATAAATAAAATCTTAAAAAAAAGAGAAACAGACTCCCTGCTGAGCAGGGAGCCTGATGTGGGGCTCCATCCCAGAACCCCAGGATCATGATCTGAGCCGAAAGCAGATGCCTGACTGAGCTACCCAAGTGCCCCTAAAAACATATTTTAATTAACAATATCTGCAGCTGGGTGACTGGGTGGCTCAGTCGGTTAAGCATCTGCCTTTGGCTCAGGTCATCATCCTGGGGTCCTGGGATTGAGTTCTGCATCGGGCTTCCTGCTCAGCGGGGAGCCTGCTTCTCCCTCTCCCTCTCCCTCTGCCTGCCGCTCCCCCTGCTTGTGTGTGTGCATGTGTGCTCACTCTGTCAAATAAATAAATAAATCTGAAAAAAAAAAACCCAATATCTGCAATGAATAATTGAAGGGACATCAGCTTTTTTCCATGTTACTAGCTTTCCTTTGTAACTAATGAGTGATTTGTGGGGAGATAATTTGAGACTATGTAAATATCCACCCCTTATCAGTTTTTCTTCTCTGTTCATGATCTTTTAATGCCATGATTCCATTTATATTTATTAGTTGGCATTCTATAGCAGAAGAAGGAGTCCAGATATTTCATCCTTTGGATGATAACCCCTTAGTATCATTATTTATTTGGATTTGGACAAATTGTCCCAGGTCTGGCAAATGAGAGCCTCTTCAAGCTCCCATTTCTGACATGTTCCCATAGTTCAGGAGCAATTTCTCATTTTCTGTTGAATTAGGGTGTTCCAGGCTCAGAGATGTCCCACACACCTTTCCTTGCTGTGGTCCTGAATCCTCTATTTCTCCAAGGAGCCTGAATGCCGGTGGAGAATATTTAGAAACCAAGACATGGATACTAGATGTGAAAGAACAGCACTTTTTAAATGTGTTAAAATTTATTTCCAGTGTGACTGGTCAGTAATGTAAGAATTTAGAGCGTGTAGAAAGAGCTGAGCATGTGCGACAGAGGCAGGCTGCCTTTGGACCCTGAAAGAGGTGGACATCTAAGAGGCCTCGCCCCCAGGAATATAGATATGTCACATACTATGTCAATTACAGTCTGTGCAAATCGTTCGGATACTTAGGCTTTTCTTGCTCTTAGCAAATGCTGTTCTCTAAGCCCCTGATACCTTTCCATGTCGGCGGACCTGTGGTTCAGTCACACGGCAGGAATGCACAGTATTTCACCAACTGACCTTCTTGCCAGTACTGTGACTTTAAATATCTGTCGTCTCCAAATGCCCTTTTAGGTACTCTTATACATCTTGAATCTGTGGTCTCGATTCCACAAAGGGGAGTGCAGAGCCGAGGCCTCGGGGAAGGTGGGAGAGCCAGCTATGCTGAGCCCCAGGGCAGCAACAGTGGGCACGGTAGAGCCCAGGGTCAGATGGACAAGATTTGCTCTTCAGCTCCTTTCCCCGAAGTCCAGGGAAAACAAAGTGTGGGGTCTGACGGATCCGGAAGGGCTCTTGGCTTTTACTTGGCATCGACACCCTTACTGCTTGAGAAATGTTATTTTTTCCTTAAACTTCTATCTCATTAATCTTGTGTTAAGAGTGGTCTAACCCTATTAGTTGGGTAGGCTGCTTCTGTTCCAATTAGCATCTATTTCGGTAAGTGTTGAGAGGAGAAGGGGATGGGAGAGGCAGAATTTCTAAACTATCGACCCGGGGGACTTGTACGAAGGTGTGTCTGACATGAGTGTAATACAACTGAAAAAGCCCTAGTAAATGGTAAATTATAGTGGGCTCTGATGATTTATACTAAGCAGAATAAACTATGATGGAAACATAAAATATTTCTAAGCTTCCACTTTAGCCACTCAATACACATAAAACTCAATTTTCTTCCGCAAAAAATAGATATTTTTAGTGCGGAGACTTTCCAGAGGAAATCCGCTTATTTGCTATCTTTGTGTTCACTCATGTCACACGTTCCAAGCTTAAAAGTTGAAAATGTTTTGATGCTCTCAAGTGAAAGGTACTGTGTGATGCCCCCACTTAAATATAAATCCTACTATTATATTATCCCTACCATTACATTAAGTGACCTTCCTTTCCACCCACAGTTCGAAGGCGTAATGTCAGAAGAAGGCTTCGATAGCCCAACTCATTGTTCAAGTATTGACAGGCTGTTTGCCTAACCAGAAAATGCAGAAGTCAACCAAGGGAGCTTATTTTGGGGATCAGGTTTGCCGCCTTCTACCATAGGCATCACCAGGAGGTAAACAGGAAGTGCTGAGTGGGCTTGGTTTATTCCTGCAGGCCAGACAGAAATCAAATCAGTGTTTACCAAATGGAAAAGCACAAAGTTGGTACAGAGAGCAATGCTATTTTCATGCTTCTAAAAAGGTATTACAAATAACACAAAGTTTCAAACCTGTAATTAAAAACTATTTTAAAAAAGCTTTGATTAAGTTCCCGACAAAAATAACCTCTTAGGCCGAAACCAGTTTCTTAAAGGGTCTGCCTTCCATCTATGCTGCTTTTCCCTAATGCATACTCTATAAACACCCCTCTTAAATAACAGACTTCAGTGGGAAAAGTATGTCTTAAAAGTCATTTAGCAGAAGTTCACTGCTCCTAGGGCCCCTGGGTGGCTCAGTTGGGTAAGCATCCAACTCCTGGTTTCGGCTCAGGTCCTGATGTTAGGGTCATGAGATCGAGCCCCATGTCAGGCTCTGAGTGGGGCGTGGAGGTGCTTGAGTCTCTCTCTCTCTCCCTCTGTCTCTGCTCGTGCTCTCTTTCTCTCGAAATAAATAAAATCTTAAACAAAACAAAACAAAACAAAAAGTTCAATGCTCCTACCTACTTGGAAAATCCAAGGCCCCAAGGCAAACCTAATTTATCAAATGCTATATAGCAAGAGGTAGAGCCAGTTAGAGGCAGGAAGAATTTAGGATCCAGGCAAAAGGTACAGGTAGACTGAACTTCTTAGTGCCAGACCTAAGGACACAACCTTATGGTCAAGGGGCTAAATGCATTATTGTTGTCATTTGGACCAGAAGCTGAAAGGCTGGTCCTATGGGTCGAAACTGCGGAGACCCCCACCTTCAGAATCTCTTTTTCTTCTTTTGTGTCAGTAGCCTCAACTGAAAATCAAGGTGATCTGGAGTTCCAGTGTTGTGAATCTAAGAAAAGAAAAGGACTGAAAAAGGTGATGATCCAGGGAAATAAAGAATAAACGGATGGAAATGAAGATAGATTATTTTGGGCAAGAGTAATTTATAATATTTAAAGACCCAGTAGGGTTGTCTGAGGTCAGTTAAACTTTAATAACCTAGATTTCAGACCAACATCAACACTCAAACCAATAAGAGCCGAAGAAAAGAATGGGCAAAGTACAAGATTAGGCAATTCAAAAAAAGAACATCTAGACATGGCCAAAAAACACATGAAAAATGTTCGGTCTCAATGGTATTCACACATGTGAGAAAAAACCCCGCAATAATCGGATTTTCCCATCTTTAAACTGGAAAAGGCTAAAAAGGGTAATGACACCCAGTGTTGGTGAAGGCATAGAGAAGTTGATTGGCAAACACCGGTAATGAGAATGCAAACTGGTAAAACTGAATGGATGGCCATCTGGACACGTGTCAAGTTTTTGAAATGAATACCCTGGATGCACCGGGGCCAATTCTGGAAATTTACCTTAGAGGAAATTTCCACGACCAGTTTTGTGGATCGCAGATGGGCACGAATTCTTTGCTGCTCCTCTCAGCAAGAGGGAGAGTGTATTTCCTTCCCCTTTCATGTGGACTGGCCTGTGGCTAGCTTTGAGCGCCAAATATAGCAGAGGTGGCACTGTGGGACTTCTGAGCCTTGCCTTCAGAGGTTTGGTGGTTTCCATTTGATCTCTCTTAAATGCCAGTTCCCTTTTAAGTTCAATTACCCTGAAACTACCATGCTGTGAGGAAGCCAAAGCTCGTCACAAGTGAAAGGAGAGATCACTGAGGCTCAAAATCTCCAAATCTACCAGCAAAGTCTTTTGATCCTTCTGGTCCAGCTCAGCAGCCCTCCAGACGATGCCATGTGAAGTAGGACCACCTAGTGAAGACCTGCATGAATGCTTGGCCCCCCAGATCATGACAAATAATAAATCACTGCTGTTTTGAGCCACTGAGTTTTAGGGTGGTTTGTTGCACGCAAGAGTACTGCAACAGGAGCAGGAAGGGTCACCCCATCAGTCATAGCATCCCAGCTAAAGTGTTTACTGATGAGAGCAACAGGAATGGAGATTGGCTAGTGGAAGAAGGAAGTCATAAATACCAGCTATGACCACTGGACAGTTATGAGTGTTTCCTTCTTACTTTAGTATGAGTACAGGGACACTTGGGTGGCTCAGCTGGTTAAGTGTGTGCCTTTGGCTTAGGTCATGATCCCAGGGTCCTGGGACTGAGTCTGGTGTCAGGCTCCTTGCTCAAGGGAGCCTGCTTCTCCCTCTGCCTGCCATTCACCCTGCTTGTGCACTCTCTCTCTGACAAATAAATACATAAATAAAATCTTAAAAGAAAAGAAGTTTCTCTCTCCCTCTGCCTCTTTCTCTCAAAATAAATAAATAAATAAATAAATAAATAAATAAATAAATAAATCTTTTCTATGAATGCAGCATATTTATTCAGGTATTAAAGACATCTTTTTCTTTATCTCCACCCCCTCGCCCACCTTCCCATTCCCCTGTTAGCTAACATGAGAGACATTAACAGTGGTTAGTCATGGATCTTTGTATTTAAGTTACAGATATCAAAGAGGAAATATAATTTACAGAAAATAACATCACTCTAAAATGAATAAATATTTCTTGAATAAATCTTTATATTCTATCTTTTAAATAAAGTTTTATTTTAGGATAATTTTACATTTATAGGAAAATGGTAAAGATAATACAAAGTCCCCACATATGGGCCTACCTCATTTGATTGCATTTCCTTTTATTGAGCTTTGCTCCTTTATTGAGTGGATTTTATGAATTTGTGGCAGGTTTGTGGCACCTTTTCTCCAAGTAAGTCTATCTGTGCTACTTTTCCAACAGCATTTGCTCACTTCATGTCTCCATGTCACATTTTGGTAATTCTCACAATGTTTCAAACTTTTTCATCATTATTACATTGATGATAACGACCTATGATCATTGCTCTTTGATGTTACTATTGTAATTGTTTTGGGACATCATGAACCCTATTCACAGAAGACGACAAACTTGATCCAGGAATGTTGTATGTGTTCTGATGTTGATTATTTCAGTGAGCAGCCTTTCCCCCATCTATCTCATTTTCCTCAGGCCTTCCTGTTCCTGGGGACACAGTGATACTGAAAGTAGGCCAATTAATAATTCTATGATGGCCTCAAAGTGTTCAAGTAAAAGGGAGGAGTTGCCCGGTCAACATCAAATCAAAAGTTAGAAATGATTACACTTAATGAGGAAGGCATGTTCAAAGCCCAGATGGGTGGAAAGCTACACCTCTTGTGCCAACCAGTTAGCCAAGCTGTGAAGGCAAAGGAAAAGTTTGTGAAGGAAATTAAGCGCTGCTCCGGTGAACACAAGCCCGGTAAAAAAAAGTGGAACAGCCATAAAGCTGAGATGGAGCAAGTCCGAGTGGTCTGGACAGAAGATCAAACCAGCCACAACGTTCCCTTAAGCCAAAGCCTGATCTAGAGCAAGGCCCTAACTCTCTTTAATCCTGTGAAGGCCAAGAGAGGTGGGGAAGCTGTAGAAGAAAAGTCTGAAGCTAGCAGAGTAGGTTCATGAAGTCTAAGGAAAGAAGTCATCTCCGTAACATCAAAGTGCAAGGGGAAGGAGCCAGTCCTGGTGCAACAGCTGCAGTGAATTCTCCTGAAGATCTAGCTAAGATCATCCAAGATGGCAGCTACGCTAAACAACAGATTTTCTGTGTAAACAAAACAGCCTTCTGTTGGAAAAAGGTGCCTGAGTGGTGCAGTCAGTGGTCCAGTTGGGTGACTTAGTTTTGGCCCAGGTGATGATCTCAGGGTTGTGGGACTGGGCCCTGCGTTGCGCTCTGTGCTCAGAGTGGAGTCTGCTTAAGCCTCTCTCTCCCCACCCCCACCCTCTCTCTAGCTAAAATAAATAAATAAATCTTTAAAAAAATAAAGCCAAGATATTGGCAGGTGGTGTGCTTTCCTGGCGGTTCTAGGAGAGAATGTTTCCTGCTCATTCAGATTGGCAATACTCAATATCTGGGCTGTAGGACTGAGGTGTCAGTTTTCCCGCCAGCTATAAACAAAAAGGTATTTACCAGGCTCCCACCTGTCCTGATTCACAGCACCCTTACTCCACTCCATCCTTAAAGCCAGCCATGTTAAGTCTTTGTCATGTTGTCTCTCTCTTAGCCACTTTTCTGCCTCCCTCTTCTGTTTCTATTTTTATTTATTTTAAAAAAGATTTATTTATTTATTTCAGAGACAGAAAGAGAGAGCATGAATGGGAGGGGCAGAAGGAGAGGGAGAGAGAAATCCCAAGCAGACTCCCTGCTGAGCATGGAGCCCTGCGATCATGACCAAGCATCGGACACTCAGCCAACTGCATCACCCAGGTGCCTCTCTCTTCTGTTTTTAAAAGCTCATATGATTAGGTTGGGCCTACCTGGAAAATCTATGATAATTTTCCTATGCTAAAGTCTGTTGATTAGAAACTTTAATTCTATTTCTAACTTTAATTCCCTTTTGTTATATAATATAAGGCATTCACAGCTTCTGAGGATCTGGGTCTGGGTATCTTTGAGAGGCCGTACTTTCTTTTTGGCATTATAAAAAGATCAAACTTGTCAGGATTTGAAAGGAGTAAAATTGAAGAAGAGAAAAATTTACTTTTTTCCCTCCTCAGGGCATTCGCCACTTAAATGTGAAAGGAGAAACGCCACACAGGAAGCAGAGGTCTAGGGCTTGTGACAGTTTCACTGAGCCAGAAGTTGGAACATGAGGCTGCCCATATCTGAGGGACCAAGATCTCAGACAGGAGGAAACTCAGAGAAGTAAAGCTATAATTCTGCATGCAGTTTCTCCTTGAAGTATATGTTAACCCCAAACTTGCATGTGTATAGATTGTGAGCAGGAGATCGGAGGGTGAGGGGGTGAGCAGAAATTTCATCCATCCTGTGGGTAATTGGAGCCAGAAGCTGGATTTCAGAGCTTACCAAGGTTGAAGGGGTCTGGTAAACACCACAAACCTTCATTTAAGGCCCTAGAGATACTTTCCACGAATAGGGGTAAAGCAGAAATAGACCAACCTTGATTTGACTACACTCCCTTCTACCTATCAGAAATGAAGTCCTCTCGGGAAGAAATCCAGAGCTTCTATATTTTTTTCACATACAACGTCTGCCACTCAATAAGAAACTCCTAGTCATAGCGGAGGATACAGAAACAAAAGACTGAATACTAGAGGAAAAACATCCAGAAAACAGAAGAATTAGAAACCTTATTCTATCTCCAACTTTAATTCCCTTTTGTTACATAATGTAATGCATTCACAGGTTCCACAAACAACCTACACACAGGCGTAATGAGAAAGGAATTTGAACTTTTTCTTTTCAAGAATCAAATAAAGATTATATAACTGAAAAACAAAAAAGAACTGAAGTTGAAAATTCAATACATGGGGTTATCATCTATCTCCATGACTTATTTATTTTATAACTCGAACTCTATATTTCCTAATCACCTTTATCTATTTTATTCATTTCCCCACCTACTTCCCTCTGGCAACCACCAGTTTGTTCCTTGTATTTGAGTCTTTGTTTAACAGAATTTCAGATGGAGCAAAAGAGAAGATTAATAAAGATAAAATGGGTCAGTAAACATCCAGACTGAAGCAGAGATAAAAAGACATGGGAAATACAAAAAGGACCATAGGAGACATATCGTATGTGGTGAAAAGTCTGATATATACGTAATTAAAGTCTGAGAAGACAAGAAGAAATTGCTAAAGAAAAGTAGCTGGGAATGTTAAAAAACTGATGAAAGATATCAAGCCACAGATTCAAGAAATCATACAAACCCCAAAAAAGATACTTACCAAAACAAACAAACAAACAAAAACAAACCTACATGGAAGCTAGTCATACTGCAAGGGCTGAAAAACAAAATAAAATCTCAAAAGTAGCCAGAGAAAAGTAGACACATTACTTTCATAGGGGGCAACAATAATGCTGACAATCAAAATGACAGAAGCCAAAAGACAAAGGAAATATATGTACAGAAAATAATTTACATTCTATAATGGTAAAACTTTGGGAAAATCAAAATATCCAACAAGATACAATTAATTAACAGTAAACCAGCCATAGTATGAAATGTTCAGCAGTAAAAAAAATGGTATAGGAAAGCCTCATAATAGGCTACAAAGACACATGCACTGTATGAATGTATTTTATGTGTGGGTATAATAAAATGTCAACAACATTTAATCTCAATATTAAAAGGCTGTGGATAATTCTAATTGTATTCTTTATGCTTTGCTGAGTTTTTAAAGTTTTTGTTTATTTACAAGATGTATATTTTTTTGGTAATTAAAGAGAATTACAAAGAACAAGTTGAGTTACAATGGTAAAAATAAGTTAAAATCAAGGAACACAAATTAGTAAGTTAAACAGTGATGATGAGACAAGATTGTAAATTTAAATGCAAGCATATCAAGGTAAATAGTCTGAACACCTCAATGAAAAGGTTAATATTATAAAACTGGGTGGAAGACCAAGACCTAATTATAGACTGTCAGTGAAAAAGACAATTTAAATACAAAGAAATAGGTAAGTTACAAGTAAGAGAATGTTAAAATATATTCCATATAAACACTAATTAAAAAAGTGAAGTAAATTTACTGTATCAGACTTAGTAGGCTTTGGAAGATGAAAAATTGCTAGGGATAAAGTGGACATCATATGATGCAAAAGGACAAAATCAAGACATGTTATTCCAAAGTGTATATGTAACTAAGAACATATACTGAACAAAAACTAGTAAGACTTAAAAGAGAAATAGACAGAGCTACAATTTTAGTTGACAGCCTCAACATTCCTCTCTCAGTCATTGATTTTTTTAAAAAGCAAAAGTCTTAACAAGACAAGAAACAACAAGTGTTGGAGAGGCTGCGGAGAAAGGGCAACCCTCTTACAGTGTTGGTGAGAATACAAGTTGGTGCAGCCGCTTTGGAAAACAGTGTGGAGATTCCTTCAAAAATTAAAAATAGAGCTACCCTATGACCCTGCAATTGCACTACTGGGTATTTACCCCAAAGATACAGATGTGGTGAAAAGAAGGGCCATATGTACCCCAATGGTCATTGCAGCAATGGCCACAACTGCCAAACTGTGGAAAGAGCCAAGGTGCCCTTCAACAGATGAATAGATAAAGAAGATGTGGTACATATATACAATGGAATACTATGCCTCCATCAGAAAGGATGAATATCCAACTTTTGTAGCAACATGGACTGGACTAGAAGAGATTATGCTGAGTGAAATAAGCCAAGTAGAGAAAGTCAAGTATCACATGGTTTTACTTAACTTGCAGTGCATAAGGGGTAATACAGAGGACAGTAGGAGAAGGAAAGGAAATGGGAAGTAGGGCAATTTGGGAAGAGAAACGAAACATGAGAGACTTTGGACTCAGAAACAAACTGAGGGTCTTGGAGGGAAGGGAGTGGGGGGATGGAAGAGGCTGGTGGTGGGTACTGAGGGCACGTATTGCATGGAGCACTGGGTGTGGGGCATAAACAATGAATCTTGGAACACTAAAAAAAAAAAAAAAAAAAAAAAAAAAAAAAAAAAAAAAAAAAAAAAAAAAAAAAAAAAA
>PITA01014771.1:0-52410 GCA_004023965.1 Spilogale gracilis
TAAAAAAAAAAAAAAAAAAGCAGAGCTGGTGGCACAGCAAAGCTCTGAATCTGATGTCTTGGGACACAGGCGCTGGAGACGGGGGCATGTCTGTGACAGAGCCCGAGAGAGCTTTGTGAAGAGTGGGCGGGGGTGGGGGCGGGGGCAGTGGCAATGGGGTGAGGTAAGTTTCAGGACCTCAGGCCCCTTCCCAGCTGGTTCCAGCTTGTTCTGGGTGGTATGTGCCTCGGCTACCTCCATCAAACACGCCCAGCTTAAGGGTAAATGCCTCCTGGGCTACTGTGGTGCCTAAGAGCTTAGATCAGGGCTATTTCTGAATGTGCACAAAGAACGAATAAATAACTCCTGCTTAATTGCAAGCTGCTTCAAGGCCAAGTCCCTAAATTTTGGGATGCTCTTCTAATATTGAATGTCCCCAGGGTACTCTATGTCTCCCTGTCCATTTGGTCAGAGTTCTGTACACCTCACGTCTTCTTCAGGCTTCCCACCTAGTATCCGGCCACCAGCTCGGCCTGCCTGAGAGTGCTTTTTAGCCTTGTTTGCGGAAGAGTCATTTCCCTTTAAGTTGGGTTAGCTAATGCATTTTCACGCAGTAACTATTCTCTGTGACATGCCTCCTCTGGCTTTCCAATACCACTCACGGTACTTTATGGCAACAAAGCGTTTTGCTCTCTGCGGGCTGTTTCCACTCCCAGTAGACATGTGTGCTGGGCTGGGGGAGTCTCTGAGGGAAGGAGTCTCCAGCTTGGGCAACTGGGCAGACAGGGCTGCCATTCACTGAGATGGGCACATCAGAGAAGGATCAAGGGTGTGGAGGGAGAGAGAGCAGCGATGTCTGTGACTGTTGGATGTGACCCTGTCCTGGGCTGGAGGCAAGACTCCAAAAGTCTCAAGCAGAAGGCTGACTGGTGAATGATTTGCTCATTGGAGGCAATTCCTTGATTTCTCAACATGTTTTTGCCTTTATCGGCTGCATCGCAGGTTACCGAAGGTAACTTCCTTTTTTGTAGATGTACAGTGAGACCTCTGTTTTGATACATAAGGTATTGGCCTCTCTGCAGAAGCAGGGAGAGGAAATACCACGAACCCAACCCATGAAACCCTCTTCCTCTAACTTTGACTCCGGTTGCCACCTGCTCTTCAAATTCCTTCTTCATCCTCCCTCTCCAAATACAGCTACCCGTGAGCATCCACGCGCTACTTGTTCAAGCCTCCTTTGCCAAAGGGAATGAGGTTGTGTGCCTCACATCAGCTCTTTTGCAAACACTTTCTCTGCTATGATCATCAGTGGGAAGCTGGAGCAATCTTGTCTGCAGACGCCAGCCAGGCCCTCTGAGGCTTGCTATGGAATAATGCCCAGTGGGTGGCAGGAGGCGTGGCTTGGATGATGTCCTCCAAGCAAAGCCAGAGGGATGTGATCATTAAGACCTCTTGAATCAACAGGGAGTCGATTTTCAGAAAGGAGTCAGCTCTCATAAAGCTCACAAGTCTGCATCTAGCCCTTATCTGTGCTTTTCTGGAACCTCCTACCACTCTCAAGTTCCTGGGAATCCAGCCCTGCAATTGGGCTGGGACTCCACATAAATAAACTGCAATGCTGGAAAATCCTGGGTGATGCCCAGTTGTTCCAGTTATTTTGGGATATTTTCCTATTAACAGGTTGTCCCTGATCACCACACGTTTCCCCAGGAGCATCGAGTTGTCAACCTAATGTATCTGAAGCTGACAACTCTCTGATCTGAGGGCTGAAGAACAGAACTTGTTTACTCTAACAAGTATTATGCAGTCAAAATCTGGATGGGGAAAAGGTCTTCATGTAATCTAATACCCAAATTCCTCTTTATCATAGGTAATATACACAAGATGCACAAGTATCCACAAATATCTAGTCACAAAATCAAAGATATTTCAATAGCTGGGGACATTTAGATTTCCCCAGTGTTTTGATCCAAGAGATTTGATCGCTGAGATTCAGGGGAAGTTGAGAAAAAAAAAAGCCATAAACCCTGATCAGGGAAAGTAGAGGAATGAGTTTGATGTTGTACAAAGTTAAGCTAATTGTGTACCATGGACACAAATTTGCTTCAGGGCAAATCTGTATTCTATGGAAACTCAAAAGAACAGGCCTGGGCAGATGAAAATAGTCATTGGGAGGATTTAGAGACTATCTTGCACTGTTAGTATTAAAGTTTTCTGGGGCTCCTAGATGGTTCAGTCTTTAAGCATCTGCCTTGGCTCAGGTCTTGATCCCAGAGTCCTGGGATTGAGCCGGAGTCAGGCTCCCTGCTCAGCGGGAAGCCCGCTTCTCCCTTTCTCACTCCCCCTGCTTGTGATCCCTCTGTCATTGTGTCTCTCTCTGTCAAATAAATTTAAAAATCTTTAAAAAAGTAACAATGAAAAAGTTTTCTATCGTAGCAGTGTCCCTAGACCTTATGTTTGTAATATAATTATAGTTTTAAAAAGTTTTGGAAAGCGGTAAGACAAGCAATTTGCAAAAGCAAAGGTCCTCTAGTGCAAACAACAAAGTATAGTATGCTTTGCTGTGAGCAAGTTCTGCTACTGACCAGTGAGTGAAAAGATAAAATATGTAATTGGAGCTAAAAATCTCAAGCACCCACAAGTGTCCGATTTCACGTTCAAAAAGCCGCGTCTAGGACTAGCCAGTGGGTTTTTCAAAGCCCCCATTTATTAAGAGTGTGAAGGTAGTGAGGGAAGGCAGCACTGTGGATTAATGAGCTGGACACCTAAGGGGGCAATGGTGGGAAAGTATTTTCATTGGTATTCAGTACTAGGCTTTTTAATAAATAGACCATTGATGACTGGGAGAACTCTTTTCTATTTACTCAGTTCTTTTCAAGCGGTGGATTTGCACTCACAAGACTTTTTAAAGCAATATTTTCTTGAAGCATCTCTGTTGTTAATGTCACCAGGATGTCTAGGGCAACAAAATGAACAGAATCTGAAAATCCAAGAAGTCATAGGAAGCTTGTTCTTCCTCCCAGGAGACTTTTTAACAACGGACTGGTTAAAAATCAGGTTGGCATGAGTTCAAATTCCCGCTCAGCTCTCCTCGGGTTAATTAACTTCTCTTCACCTAAGTTTTCTCGCTAGAAAGTGGGGGAAATAATATCTCAGCATAAAGTAATTGGGGAATTTAAAAGTTAATGTGAAAAGGGATTCTTAAACATGTTTCTTAGAACCCTGAGGTTTGCTTGTGGTATTGCAGGAATGGCTAAATGGGTGGAAAGCGGCCCTGCACGATTTCTTCCACTAGAGCAGATGCAGGTGTCTGTGGCCTAAATATACCGGGTTCCAGACAGGAGTCTGCCGCGTGAAGGGGCTATGCTGCCTACGCAGTGGGAGCCACAGGTGTGCGCACGGCTGGTGGCAGTGCGCAGGGAAACAGCTGCCAGCATGGAACCGGGGCTTTGCCGGTGGCCCCCACCCCCTTGCCCCGCCCGGCACCCGACAGGGAGAGGCCCTCCGCCGCCAGGGCCAGGGAAATCCAGGGCACGTCCTCTCCTCTCGCACAACCATGAGTACAAGCTGAAGATGTTTCTGGTGGAAGGGGAAGGGCGCTGCGTGGGACGGAGGGCACTTCAGAAACCTTTCCAACTGCTAGTTTCTTCCGGGCAGCCTCGGAGGCCGGGTTTTCTCGCCCATCTTGTGAGTAAGTGGGACCAGATGATCCTCTCGGCAGTCCTGTTTTAAAATCATAAACGGGGAGCAGCAATTCAGAGGGAAGCCAGGGGCAAGGCCGGAGCCAGCGGGCACGGGGACGGGGCAAACACCGCGCGTGGCCAGAATACCTTCACCCGGAAGGGCTCAAGGAGCGGTGCTCAGCCGTGGGCCCCTTCAAGGCTGGGGCGTGGCCAGTTGACCCCCGGGCGAGTGACGCTGGCAGAGGTTCCGGGCTCCAGATGGCCAGCAGCACCGGAGAGCCGTCCTGGCCAGGGCTCGCTCAGGCACCCAGCAGCCCCCAATACTTGTCCTCTGCCTCTTGATTCAGATCAAATTCTATATTCGGAGTCCACTCACCGATTATTCCTCCTCTGCCCTGGATCCGGGTATCAGCATCAACATGGTGAGCATGGATCTGCCACCTCAAACAGAATATGCGTGGCCCCCTGGAGCAGAAGGCACCAGGTGGAAAAGCTACAGAGAACAGTCAGGCAGGGGCTGTTTTCTAAAACTCCCAGGGAGAATCCAGAGCCACAAATGTCTGTCATTTATAAATGGATGGCAGGGAACCTACTTGGTCCCCTCCCTCTAAATTCCCTCTTTCCTAGGCTCAGTCTACACATTTGATCAATTGTCCCCAGACCTTTTAGGGCTAGAAATGAGTCTTTGTGCCAGGAGAGGAGAAAGTTTCTGATCCACATCTTTGCAAACGGTATCTAGGAGCTGGTGCCAAACATCTTTGATTGTAGAGTAGGAAAGAGATGCAGTAGGGCAAAAGCACCCTGCTTGGAAGAGAAACCAAATACTGTCTTTGACCACATGTCCAACCCACAGGATTTCTGCGACCGACAGGCCTCTGCCCGGTGAGGCATCAGATAGGCCCCTGGAGGCTCCCCATGGCCCAGCCCCTGCGACAGCAGTTCTCGGGTGACACCAGGACAAGGCTGCCGCTCTTTGAGGGTCCTCCCTACACAGACCGGACATCCACGCCTCTGTAACTCGTACTGACCACTGGGTCCAGATCTCCCCTCTAGAGCCACAGAGTAACACGTACTCCATCTTTCAGCTTCTTCATTCAGCCCTCCCAAGTGCAGATCTCACAGGCCCTCCCGGCACAGGGAGAAGTGGAGACCAGTTCCTGTGAGGACATTTCATTCATTCCCTTATGCAATCAACGATATTTATGGAACCTAGAAGGGGCATTTTTCTGAGCTCTGGGGACACACTGGTGAACAAGACAGAATGTCCTTGGTTTCAGAGAGCTTATGGGGGCGGGGGGCAGAGGTAAACAGTTTCTATCCACTTGGGAAGGACTGGTCACACAAGTAAATCAGAACAGGTTTAAAACCCACTCTTGGAGCATCTGGGATGTGGGGCATAAGGAATGAATCTTGGAACAATGAAAAAATAAAATTATTAAAATAAAATAAACCCCCCCCTCTCATGGGTGAGTGAGGGCTTCCCCAGCAGCGCCTGGCCAGGCCCAAGCGCCAGCCTCACTGCAGTAGCCACGCCTCCACAGGTCAAGTCAGCCAAATCCTTGGCGCCTGGGGTACTGAAGGCCCTGAGACCCTGCTCTCCAGCAGCCTCTAGGAGACCGGCTGTCCCCTGGGCTCAGAAATGTGGTCTCATAGCTGTCCACCCCCCGGCAAGCAGTAAATTCGGTTTCCTGTGACCGAGGGGAGTGGGAGAGTCCGCCTCTGGTGGAGAGAGGGCTACGGACAGCCCAAGTAAATAAGCAGGGGCTCTTGCACAATGCTGTGCCATGAAAAAAGTACAAGGAGGCTAAGGTGAGTGGTGTGGTGGGAGGTGGCGATAAGTGCTACCTCACCTTTCTGGAGGTGGCCAGAAAGGGCGGCTGACAGGGTGACTGAGACATGCACAGTGAGGAAGAACCGTCCCCACTAAGACATCCAGTGAAAGTCAGAGGCTGGGCATTATTTTGAGCTAGAAAAAGCACCTCAAACTTAAAAATTAGAAATCAGAAGAATAAAACCACAGCCCAGCAAGACCCATACATGCTGGAGGAGGAGCCGTGCCTCGAGGGAGGAGACAAGGGTGGCTCTGTGACAAACCCTGGGGATCCAACTGTCTAAAGCACTTAAACTAAGACCTGAGAGGTAGAGGGTATCACTGGAGGGCCAAGCAGGAACTTTGAAATAGCAACTCCTAGATTCCCGTGAAATGCCTATTAACAGGCCAGACGGACCATCTGCATTGTAGCTATACTTAGTAACCATAAAAATAACAACCCCTATATTCATGCTTTAGGTATTTCTAAGCTTCATTTAAAAAGCTAAATATTGCAGCTGTCTCTTCTCCAAGGACGCCGTGCATGGAGATGCATGTGATGGGTGAAACTTGCCTTGTCGGTGGTGTTCTGCCCGCGGCTTGCTGACTGTGCAAGCCCTTCTGACTTCAGCTCCAGCTGTAAAGCACGGAACAGCATCTGCCCCACTACCACCAGGGAGCTGCTGAGATGAGAAAGCCTGGTAAACTGAAAACACCCAAGATAAAAGGAGTAAGGATGTTTCTGGGGAAAAAAATGTGACGACCAAGATTGAACGACACCGCTCCTACTGCCCCGGTTGGTTTCCAAAGCCTGTCATTCGTACATGTACACCTCTCCCGAGAGTCATTCCTCCCCAACACTGTCCTTCTGCTGCATTTGGGGACAGAACATTCTGGAATGGAATTCCTTTTTGTTCATCCAGATCTCACACACACCCAGTTCAAGTTCCGCTTCTCTCCTTAAGCCTGCCTCAAGGCTGTCCCGGGTTCTGCCTCTGGGAATTCCCATCCCTCCCTCTACGGGAGGAGGTCTCAGTTCTGGGTGGACACAGACAGGACCCCGCCCTCTGGAGCAGCACCAGGAGGCCCGTAGAGACTTGAACAGAAGAGCAGAAGGAACAGTGGCAGCCACACAAGCCACACAAGGCTGAAAGTGGGTCCTGCGGAAGCCACGAGGAGGGTGACCTTTGAGGGGGGTGAGATCACAGCAGGCCTCTTGGACACGTGACTGTAAGCAGAAGTCTTAAATGAGCAGGGCCACGTTCTGGGGGAACATGTCAGACAAATTCCTGCTCCGAGAAAGGTGCTAAACTGGGACAGAACTGGGTGTGCTCAGCTTATGCTGGCCAAAGGGGAGAGTCACAGGGAAGAACTAGGGGAGACAGGACATTTTTCCAGTACCGTGACCTCCCACTCAAGACACAGTGTGTCTCTTCAGGTCCTTTTTGTTGCCTGTGAAGTTCAGTGTTCTCTTTATGTAGGAATCACACGTGTTGGTTTCCCAGAGCCGCCACGTTGCCACACGCTGGGTGGCTTCTGGCAGGTGCGGATGCCCTCACGATTCTGGACGCTCAAAGTCTCAGATGAGGCATCAGCAGGGCCTGCTCTCTCTGAAGACCCCTTCTCTGCCACTTCCAGAGGCCGGCTGGCCTTGCCACCCCTCAGCTTATGCCTGCTTTGCTCCATCTTCCATCTCTGCTGTAACATGGTATTGTCCCTAGGTCTCTGTCTCCAAACCTCCCTCTCTTTATAAGGACACCGGTATAGGACTGATGGTTCACCATAATCCAGTATGACCTCATCTTAACTAATTACATCTGCAAAGGCCCCATTTCCCAATAAGGTCACTTTTGCAAGTCTGGAATTGGCATGACTTTGGGGGCAGGGGTGGGGGGACTATAGCACATTTCTTGATAGATTTTCTTCTCTAATGAGGGCAGTGAAAGGCCATATAGAAGGGTGGTTAAAAATAAGCCCCAGAGTCAGACTTTCTGGCTCTACAACTCTCTGATCATGGCCCCAAAGCAAGGTTTTAACCTCTGTAAGCCTGCACAGCCTCATCTGGGAATAATAATAGCAGCTACCCTGAAACAGAAATGATGATTAAATGAATTAAAGTATGCTAGATGCATTATAAGCATGTCATGTTTGTTCTCGGGTAGATTATAATTGGATACTGCTTCAAATGGCTCTTCTCCTCCTCACTGTGTTCTCTAACTGGTTATTGCTGGTGACTAGGGAAACTATCACTTCTGTACAGTGATTCTTCTAACTGCCATCCTACTAAATTGTGGCTCTTTTCCAGTGGTTTCTCCTCCATTTTCTTGGTAGCCATCACATTCGCTTTAAGTGCCCCCCGCCCCAAAATACCTGCATGACACTAAATGATTGCAGAACTCCATGAATGCCTGCAGGGAGAAATGATGTTTCAGAAGCCCCTCATATACATGTCTGTAACCAGAGACAGGTTTAGATATTCTGCCTCATGCTCACGACAGGATGAAATGTGTGTCTACTCTCTTTGTCATGTCGTTTGATTCAGTGGATGGGGCCAATTTTCAGTCCCAACAGATTCCCACCGTGCACAATGGCCTGGTAATCAGTACAGCACTTGTACTTCTGATTAACCTCGTGAGCGGTTCCTCTGCAGTCAGAATGACTGACACAAGAGGTAGGGTTCTTCCCAGTCGTTGCATGGTAAGAACCCTATCTCATGACTTTGCTAGCTATTCTTTTTCCAGGTCTAATCAACGAAGGGCCCAGAATTACCCTAGAATGCCGCTCTTATACTCTGCATTTGAAATAACTTACAATAAAGACCTCCACCTTAATCGAGCCACTAAAAGACACAGGAAAGCTTACAGAGGCCTAATAAATCAGAACAGTGTCCAGTCAGATACTTCTGAGCTCATTTCTTACTGTCACAGGCCCTTCCAGAAGGCCTTCTACCAAGACTCCAATGGACAACCCGGTGGCCAGGACAAGTCTGCGCCTGAGTACTGGAGGCTCAGACCTGCTCAGACCTGCACGATGCACACACAGTGCCCCCCAAAGACTTTCAGCTGAGAGATGACCAAGAGCAATGTCAGCGCTGATCAAGGAACTCTTGAAGCTTCTAATGGAAAGGGACTTAGTATTCCTTTAGCAGCTTCACAAATACAAACTTGATAAAATCAAACAGGAAAACTGGAAAGGAAGTCCCCTGAACTGGTCAGGTCCACAACCCATCACCCATTTTGTGACTACAAGTACACTTCTACAACTCCCTAATTCGTACTGAGGACTAGAGGGCCGGGGTTGGAGGCTTGGGGGAGGAGCATTTGTTTTTAGATGCAACGGCTCTAGTAGGGCTCTGCATTAAATAACAACAAATCACGATCTTAACGAAGTTGTATGGAGCGTTTTCCTTGAAATCCATATAGTTTAAAAAATAAGTCTCAAGTCTTCTTTTCCCGTTTCACCTTGAGGGCATGTTTCCAATTTCTTCTATTTTTCAACAAGAATATAGGCTCTCTCTGGTTGGCCTTTTAGAAGATGATCCATGTCTCTAAGATCCACTCAACACAGTCTTGAGATGCTGACACCAATGAAGTCAAAGGGGATAAAGTCATTAAAATAAAATAGGGTATCAATATAAAAGTGACAATATAAAAGTATCAATATAAAATGCTCTGATAGGTCTCTACCATGGAACATCTCGACAACGGGAGAAGGAAAGGAAGTGTGAAATGCGGTAAATCAGAAAGGGAGATGAAGCATGAAGAGACTTTAGACTCTGAGAAACAAAGTGAGGGTTTTGGAAGGGAAGGAGGTGGGGGGTGGGTGAGCCTGGTGGTGGGTATGGAGGGCACATATAGCATGGAGCACTGGGTGTGGGGCATAAACAATGAATCTTGGAACACTGGAAAAAATAATTTATTATTAAAAAAACAAGGTGTTCAATACTTTTGCGAATTGCTCAAGACTTACAGGACTAATAACACTTTTCCCATTGCTCTTGCAAAGAAGTGGTTCACACTCAGCATCCATAAAACCTGTGAAATTTTATCTCAAAGTATGTAGTATTCAAAAAAAATGCAGCAGGAAAGCACTATTTGTTCTTTGTATTTATTTATTTAACACTTATTAAGTACCTACAATGAACCAGAAATTATACTTTATTGTTTAAAAAATTCAAAGCTGTAAAATATGGCCCCAGGTGAGAGGTTACCAAAAGCAGCCGGAAAGGATCAAAATTGCTCACCCCCAAAATTCTGCTTTGCAGTTCTGCTGAGAATCAAAATCCCCAGAACGAAGGGAAACCCCAAGATGGAGATGCCCCTGCCAAAGACTAAGAGAAGGAACTCGGGAGAGCCAGCCCAGGAGAGGAGCCAGATGATGGGCCCAAGACTCTGACTCTGGCCTCACCTAGTGCGTTAAGGCATCGGAGCACATCTCAGATCTTGGTAGTATCTCCTACCTTGCCCTCTTCCCCGACTTCTTTCCCTTTTCCAGTGGGGGATGGGGGAGGTAAAACAAATCAAAAAAATTTCACTGGTATATATACTTATTCTTTCAATGACTTTATTTGTTGTTTAAATCTAATCTAAATTAAAGTAAACAAAATGTGTGGTTTTCTTCACCCTCCATTAATGAGAACTGTCTATTAAAAAACTATACTAAGACAATGTCATCCTAAATAGCAATCTGGCTTTAACTGTAGGGCATTAAATCACCTTGCAAACAAATTACAGTCACTATGATTTACCAATAGGTACCATACTGGGTGTTCTTGGGGTTTCTTTTTGGCAAACTTAGAACAAACCAGAGAACAAAATTTAAGTCTTCGTCATCATGTAGAAAAATAAAATAAATAAACCTAAAATATCTACCCATGTGTCAAGTGATTCATACTGCAAAAGTAAAACTAAAATCTACACTTACAGCAGAGTTTTAAAAATCCTTAGTGCAAGAAATATAACCAATTAATACAGACTAATACTTATTAATGAATATGGAAAATTTTCCTATACAGAGGTAGAGTCCAGTGCACAAGGCTAAAACAATATTCAATAGTCTAAACAAGACTGAGTCAGGTTTTACGGAATCCACTTTAAATTTGAAGTTATCCGACTGTATGTACATACATACAATAAATAGACTATACAATTTTTTAAAGTAGTTTAATAAACTCCACAAAATAATAGCAGATGCATTGAAATATTTACATAATTCAATTTTCAAATCTCTCTCATTCAAATAAAAGGGATAAAAATAAGCTTTCTGCTTTAAAGGCAGCAGAACCTCTTTCCTGAAATGGATCGGTAAAATAAGATACTTTACATGAGAAGAACTAATTTATGCTTGAGAGGTATTCATATTCAGCTAAGAAAATATGTCCCTTTTTAAGCTATATAGATCAGGGAATATAAAATGGTACTTTCTATTTTTAGATCTCTATTTAAAGTTCTAAATCCAACTCTTACTGAAGAGAGAAGCTGATTTTGGTACCCATACAGAGTATATCGACACCATTACAATGGAAAGATAATTAACTTTTCAGACTCTGCTTGTCGGCTTTTAAAAGGTTAGGCCAGAAACAACTTGCCAATATTTCTGGTCCAAACAGTTGTTTCCATATGATACAAATGTCACGGAAACCTGACTAGACTTCTGGCCTGGGGATCTTGGGATTTCAACTTTCTGGGACCCTTCCATTTCCAAAGTAGGTTTTATCAGAAGCAGGCATATTTGAGGATCAGGCGCAAGACTTTAGGGTACCCAAGACTAATATTCCAAAGTTTTCCACATTCAGAGAGGAAGAAGGTGAAACACAGAGCATCTGCTGCCATTCGCCTCACAGAGACTTGAAAAGGGAAAAAACTTAGAAGCCTGTCATTGTGACCCAAGAAAATACGCAAAAACCCGAAGCATTACATGCTTCATTGACTCAGAGTCTTAGACTTAGTATCAAATTTCCTCTGATATTCTATCATTAACCCTTTTATTTTACATGATATAAAAGATTCTCATCTAGCCTATAAGGAAATTAGGGATAGTCAGAAAATGAAAAACGACGGTCATAATTAATGAAGCATAAACCTTCACAGTTTGAATTTTGTATAACTTTGCTAAGCACCCACAATGAATATGCAAGTTGAGTTTTTATTCAATCATCCTGTGAAAAATACCTCAGTAAATAGTAACATTTTGCCCTTCAATGATCTTCCCACTGGAATAATCCCCCCTTTTTTTTAATTTTAGATTTTTAAAAAATTTTATACAAATAGACTAACTTTGATTTAAAGTAAACATACAAAAGTTGAGAATATTGCTTGCAACAACGGACATGGAAGTAGAGGAATGAACTGGGCAGGGGTACAGAGAAATGGCTCCTACTCAGTAACTACAGGCAGACACCGCGCATTCGAAAAAAACTTCACCCAGAGGACACCCTTCGTTGCACACTGTTTCCTTCAGCCCACAAAATCTGAATGATTTGTAACTATGACTTCAGGTCAGAGAAAAAAAAAAATACAACAACTGCGAATAAATTGGAAGGCACAAGCACCCATGTGATCTAGAATTTTCTTGGGGTGAGGATTAAGGAGGGAAAGGGATACTTTTGGTTCAGCACTACAGTCAAGTTAATTTTGCCACCATTGGGGAAAAACTGTATAAAATAAAGGTGTACAGAAATATAACAAGCCCATCCCACTTGTGAGGAAGAAAGCTCGAAGACAGCTCACAGGAATAGTGCAGAGAGAAACAACCAGTACTATTTATTTGGATGTCTGTGCCATGGTGGGTACAAACTATATTCTCTGCTCTGTGGGACCAAAACCAAAACAGAATAAAAACAAACAAAAATCCCCCAAATCCCAAAAAAGCAGCCAGAAGGAATGCAAGAAGTCTTACAGAACATACTGATCCAGATGGAGGTGGATAAGCGCGCACTGTCTTTAATGCACATCCAACTTTGTTACCTACTGCTGTGTTTTTCCATCGTATTCACCTACTGAACAGACGGGGACTTAAGAAATGGTCAAGCCATTTCACCTTTTCCCTGCCTCTATATGACTTCCCTTTCCCTTTGTTTCCTTCTCCAGGATTAGAGTCTTTTTCCTCCTTGAGGGAAGTGCTGTTAATGACGATGGGGAAGGGCACGAAAGGGGGTTTCCAGAATACTGATTTTGCTTCCCTGGAGGCCTTGCTGCATGTGGGCCACACAGCTTGGAGGCGGTCATCAAGGCAGCCTGACAGAGCTATGAATTAAAAAAGAAAAGGAAAGGAAAACAAAAACAAAACCACCCCACGTCTTTTCTCAAACTAAAGGAGAAATGGAGGGCTCATGAGGCCTCCGGGGGTGGGGGGACCCACGGTTAGGAGATGATGGCTGGGGACCACCTGGGCAGAGTCAGATTGTCAGCACTTGCTGACCGCTTCCTCGTAGGTCGACGTAGGTCCTTGTACTTGTCCTCGCAGAGGCGAGAGATGGCCTGAGGGGCAGAAGAGAGACAATTCAGGTCAGGGCCGGCCCCTCAGTGTGCATGGTTCCAGGTGCTAAGGACACATGGGAACAATACCGACAGGAGTCCCTGCCCTGTGGAGTTTCCACACTGCAGCTCAGAGCTGTGCCGCTCACAGCGGGGGCCACAGACGGAGACCCAGGCTGTCTCCAAAGCACTTACAGTCTCAGAAAATCATCACAAAGTGTCAGTTACAGGGCAGTGTGGCCTGGGCTCAACTAGACGCAGGCTTGATACTCTCCGCTTGGGGGGGGGGGGAGAGACGACGGACGGACACCTGGGCCTGTGCTTACTTCAAGTCCTGTATGCCCGTCTGAGGACAGGGTAAGGAGCACCACCTGGCACGGCGGCCGGCTGGAGCGCATCACGGCTTCATGCTGGGCCATGCTGGGAAGAGGGTTCATAGAGTGCTTGGTGGCAGTCAATCATCTGGGACTGAGTCAGCATATGACAGAATGTCTGCCAACCCTAGACCACTGACGAAGAAAGGGACTGGGAGGGGCCAATGTAGTAGGGACAGTCCACACTGTCCTCATTTTCTTGATGAAGACAGAGAGACTCTGCGGGGAGTGCCCCAGTGAAGAGCAAGGCTCAACCCTCCCTGGGGGCCAGAACCCGGTCATGGCTCTTTCAAGGTTGCTCCTGGGTACAGGTTGAGAGTACATCGACGACAAAGTGGGAATCAGCTCACATTACCCCAGATGTCTCGTCCCAGTCATATTCATCTTGCCTTCTGTCAAAATCACTCATGATGATACAAACGTGAGGTCTTTTTACTTGTATACAATTCAAGCAATAGGCAGAGGCTAGGAAAACACCTGCCAAGAAGCCACCATCAAGGGACAAGGCACAAAAGCAGCAGACTCTGATCACATCATCATGGCTCTCACTGGAGTGACGACAATAATCTTTCCAGCCACTCTCCCTGCTTCCACTTCAGCTACCTCCATGATCTCTTCCCCCATACTTTGCCCTCACCTCACCTCCACCCCTCCGTGGTCTCCCACTCTGACCACATCACCTGAGCCAAAGCTGGCTCCCCCTGTAGGTTCTGCAGCAGCTCTACCCTCAGCCTGGTGGTTGCTGCAAGGCTAAGACGCCCCCCGCTAGAGTCCTCATGCAACCACGGCTGACGCAGTGAGGCTCCTGGCAACGGCAACCACCTACCCTGCTGCTGCCTTTGTCACCTTCTAGTGTCCTAGTTTGTTTGTTATGTTGACTGTTGTTGACTGTGTCCTCCCAGCAGAACGTAAATTCCAAAGAACAAGAGGCTATCGGTTTTGTTCAGGATTGTGTCTGATAAGCAGTGCCTGGTATCAGGGGACCCTGACTAAATATGTATCAAATGGATGTGTAAGTTCCAATCAAGATGTGCATGTAGCAGAGGCATGCACATATCAGGCTATGGCCAAAGTACTGGAAACACAGGGTACTGACAACTGATTCTCATTTATTTTCCCAAACCCACAAGTGCACTTTAGAACAACTCCAGTGGCAACAGGGAGGATGGATTAGAAGAGAGAGACAGGAGTTGAGAATGTCTTCCTCTAAACGACAGATGGGTATGGGCAGCACATGGGCTAGAACACTGGGAATCCCCCATGTGAAATACATTTCATACATGTAATCTATATACTTAAAGAGATAGATCCCTTGCAGACATTAGAGCAATGATTTTTGGAACTAAATTATTTTCATTTATTTAAATTTCCTGAGATTACTGTGTGTGGCTTCTCAGCTTATTAACAGTACACGGGTCTGAATGTAATAATAATAATGAATTTAACAATGTATGCTCTTATTCTAGATTTCACGATGGAAAGTCTTAGCTTCCATCCCGTCTTCCACGTGCATACAGAGATACTAACTTATTTCAAAGAGAAATGATCAGGCTAACGAAAAGAGCACTTTCCATTTGCCTTGGTTCCCGGTGTACTCTAGCTTCCGCACTCTACCTCGCAACCCACCTACCAAATCAGCCATTTGGTGGTAGGTCTGAGCAGGAACAGAGCTTCAGGTAAAGGCCACTTTGAATATGTCTCACTCCCCCTTGCTTTCCATGATGAGGTTCAAGTTTGCTAACCAAATGGACTAAGAGGGATGCTGGGGTCTGGAAAATAATGAAATCCCATTCCTTAAAAATTATTTCAAAGGGGTGCCAAGTGCTTCTGTCCAGTCCTGCAGAGGAGCAAGTGTCTGCGTCTCAGGAAGCTCCAATTCTTGGGAGGAGAGAAAATAGTCTTGTCAGGACTACTGGCCTTTGTTGGCCCACTGGGCCCATGGAGCACTTGGCGTGGCAGCCCCAGGAGCAGGTGAGCACCCCCTCTTCCCACTCAGGTAACCCGCTGGAGTTAACAGCAGGCACCAACTACCCCCGTCTTGGCCAGCCTGTGTGCTGATGGCATGGCTGATGCTCTTCCCTGGGGAACCACAGAGCCTCGTGCCTGTAGGCTAAGTGGCAGCCTCCAGGAGCTCCACGCCCCTCTGCTCAGCAGGAGAGCAGCCGTGCAGGCACGAGGGCTTCCCGGCCTGCCGCTCCCCTGAAACACGGTGCCTGCTCACCATGGCATGGAATCCTATTTCCCGTGTGTGCCCGTGAGAGTCTGACAACACTTGTCTTGGGGCACTTCCTTCAGACAAGGGTTTTTCATTTCTTGCTCAAGAGAAATGGGAGGCTTAACTGAGCAACTGCTCCCTCATGGCCGGCACACAATTACAGCAAAGTGGCTGAGTTTGGAAAGTCTCATTGGTTTTTTATTTTAAACACCGCACATTGCATCCAGTCTGCTCCACAGCTTTACTAAGTCTCTTCTTGGGATTAGCATACTATGTACTTTTTACAATTTTACTTAAAATTTTGGCTTTCTTAAGCTTGCAAATCACAATAACCCTGTACCTCTACACTTGGTTTCATTCACAGCTATTACCCTGTTAGAGCAGCACTCTGGCCATCCTAACCCTGCACTGAATCAGGGGATAACGTGTCACTCAGACTGGACAATGGGGCAGGCAGCACAGACCTCCTAGATCTCACCAAGTTTGAGACATGATTGTACCATCTACTGCTTTGAACAAAGGGTCTCTGGGATCTGACCACAATAGTGCCTGGGGATGAAGGTACAAAGAGCCTCAGCACAGCTTCTCTGGAGGAAGGGATTCCACCACTGATCCTCCTGGTCACCCTACACATTTCATCCAGTCACAAGTCAGATTGGAAGTGCTAGATGCAAGCACTTATGAAGCTAAGTTATATACACAAGTCATGAGCACAAAAGGTACACAGCTTAACAGTAAAGACCCAAATCCAGACCAAGATTCACGGGGCTGGCCCCAGCTCTAGCTGGGCTGTGGGGAAAATATTTTGAATAAAAAATAAAAAGCAGAATATAACCTTTTGGGATTCCCAATCATTAGGGTCATCTGGTATTTTTTTTCCTTATAACAGTGCATGTCGAGAAATACTTTTTGTGAGCATATCTTAAAAAACAGGTCTTTTTTTTAACATTTGAAGAATAGAATCAATGCACATTAAATAAAAACTGATATTCAGGTTATTAAAACTATGATTGAATGAATTATGATCAACTAAAGGACCTGACCAACTCCAAATCCAGGATAACCTGTATGTATTTCCTAACAATACACAGGGAGATAAATTAGCACGGTGACCTCCCACTTCCGGGAGACCCGGATGAGGCACCTGCAATAGTGCATCGAAAACCAGTATGTGAAAGCATCTTACCTCGAGCTTGTGAGCCCTCTCCCTGCTCAGGGGCTCCAAGGGAAAGCTCAGGTTGTTTGCTTCTGCCAGAGAACGAAGATCAAAATAATACTTGGCATAAACACTGGAAGGAACGTTGATGTTGAACTGCAGCAATTCAAGAAACTGTCGCTCTAGCTCATTCCTGCAAAGCAAAGACAGAAAGAGCCCATGTTTAGCCACCCTATCAGGCTGTGTGGCCCGCCACAGCAAGCGGCTAGAGACCAGAATCCAGGAAACTGCAACCTCCAGGGAGAAAAGCCATCTAAGTTGGACACCAGAGTGGCAGTATAATCACCAAATGGGAATTAAAAGCCAAATGATCAAGTGCCCAGAAGGATGAGGCCTGATTAGCTGGGGTGATCACCAGGAAGTGCCTCAGGGTGATGCGTCTCACTGAGACTCAACCACACACACAGCTGCTCTGGCTGCAAATCTCAGCAGGAACCATCAAACACAGGGCAGATGGAGCAGTCAAGAGCTGTCAAGTGGAGTCTGGCCAGGGGCCAAGACAGGAGTCAAGGGGGAAAGCCTCGGTTATACCTAGAGGCCTGTCTTTTCTCAATGGCCATTCCCTGCCTCCTGGGAGAAGAGTGGAGGAACTGCGGTAGGGGCTTCCTTAGGCAAAGTGGGGAGTGGGAGGATGAACTGCAGCCCTGGACTCACAAAAAGGGAACCCACCAACTCTGAAGAATGGAAGCAGTAATTCCCACACCTAAACATGCATCTAATCATGCAGAGGGCTTGTTAACACAGACTGCGGAGCCCACCCGTCTTTGGTTCTGCAGGTCTGGGGTGGGCCTGAGAAAGTGTCTTTCTAACAAGCTCCCACGGGATGCTGACGCGGCTGGTCCCAGCCCAAACTTCTAGAACAACTCACCTCCAGAGACTAGTCAGTAAAGAAGACAACACAGGTATTAAGATCTAGGTGGCCAACCCATTTATAGTTTGATGAAAATGAATGATGGGTAGCCAGAATCAATTTAAAAATTTCTATTTGGAGAACTTCCCCATGTCAATTATCTTTTAGATCAGGTTCATTTCTTGACAGTTAGTACCTGGAGGGAGAAAAGTCCTCAGCGATGGCTCTGTTTGTTGAACACTGGTCCTAGGTTGGGCACGCAGTTTCAGCATCATCTCCCCCTCAAAGCACCCTGAGCTCCCAAGCACACTACGCGGCTCTCAATTTCTGTCTTTTATCAGACTCCACTGCAAGCGTCACCTTAACTCAGTGTCCCTGCTTGTCTCCTCCTAGCCAGAAAGCATGCCACATGGCCCCTATCACAGGACCTGACATAAAACTAGTGTTCGATAATTATCCTTATGAATGGGGCAGGGCAAGGTCAGCTTGGGTGGAGGGATGGAGAGATGAATGTAAGAGAAGAAAGAGATGAACTGAGTTTGGAAACACAGAGCTCTGGTGGAGAGGAACAAGGGCTGGGGCAGGGGATTTCTGGCAGGATACCTGGTCACTATCTCCTATAAGTGAATCTGAAGGCTGAAAAACTATGTCCCAAATGCTAGGCCTCACCCCAACTACCCTGGACCCCTCTCCACAGACTTCACTGAACACCAAGCTCCTCAAGTTCTGGCCCCCGGATGCAGGCATCTGATGTTTTGGAGCCTCAAGCTAACTCAGCACCATCCTGTCTCCATGGTGTACCTGAGTCCCAGTATGCCCCTGGTGAATCACACCTCACTAAGCCATCAGAGACTGAAAGGACTCTGTTCCTATCTCACGCTGCTGTGACAACAAAGGATAGGAGCACTGAGGTGGTGGGGAAGGAAGGCTGGGATTTGAGCAAGAGTGGGTGACTTCAGAGAAAGAGAAGGTACTGGGTAAATGAGAGTTGCTACAGAAGGTTCGTGGTCCTCAGATGGGAAGACGGAAAAGTCACATTCAGGTCTTTTCATCAGATAAACACCATAATTTGCTGTTTCTATGCAGTCTAGTAAAAGGAGGTGAGTTCCAAATGTGCATATTGTGCTAAATGTTATTCCTTTAAGGAGTCTAAATTACTTTGATTTATTTAGGGTAATTTTTACTTTAACTTTTATTTATACCTCCTTTAAATGAAATCTAACACGAGATCATCCTGTAAAATACTGGAACTCAGCTAAGATTTTAATAAAACAAGAGTGTAAAAATACTGCTAAGGCCAGAGCTGCCAAAACAAATGGGCTAGAAGGAGCTCTCCTCGGGGATGGATGGGGATGACATGGGGACAGACTGCCGACTGGTGGCCAAAGGCACCACTGCAGCTCTTAATCTCCGGATGCTAAGAAAACCTGGCCTTTTGAATAGAGTTAGTCTGTTAATCCCCACCCAAATGGTAGCTAGATAGCAATGGCTCTTGTTGAGGGGATACACTCTGACTAAAGTCAAAAGGAATTTGTTTTTAAACAGGGTGGCATTTTCCTCAAGGTTCCTTGAAGAAAAAGAACAGCCTTTCTTTAGGCTTTTCTTTTATAAACTCGGAGGGAAATACGAGCTTTAGAGCTGCTGTGCTTTCTAACTAAGGCAAGACTTAGCAAAAAAAAAGTAATTCCCAAAGTCTGAATTTCCAAACTGTATTAGGGCATTTTACAGGAACTTGTGACAGCTTGCTACATGATAAATCATAAGAAATACTAACAATGATGCAGAGAGACAGGCTTGATGGATTTACTGCCCTCAACAGAATAATCATGAGAAAATAGTTCTGATTAAAGCTTTATAAGCAGTAAACTCAATCAGTAAACAAAACATATATTCAGAAATACACGTTATATTAGATCAAAACTGTAAAGAAAGCCAACTGAAATAGCACAATTCACAACTTGTGAAGGGGTCTCTAAAATGGAGTAAGGAGAGTTGTTTTTATCATCTAAACATTTACTATCTAACTGCTTTTTCTCGAAAAATGGGTTCACTTTAAAAACCAGCCACCAGGAATTCAGGATAGCAATTATCCAAGCAATGGCTAAGCTGGAAAAGACCATTAGCGGCAAGATAGACTCTCTAAGGGCAGAAGTGAAAGCTGACCTGGCAGAGGTTAAAATGCTATCATTGAGACCCAATCTAATCTAAATACCCTAACAGCTAGGGTAAGTGAAGCAGAAGATCGCATTAGTGATCTACAAGACAGACTAGACTGATTCAGAAGGAGGAGCAGGAGAAGTCTTGGAACAAACAGCTAAACTCCCCCATGAAAACAGAATTAGGGAAATAAATGTCATGAAACACTCCAATATCAAAATTATTGGGATCCATGAGGGAGTAGAGAGATAAGACGATAAGATATAGTTGAACAAATCCTGGATGAAAATTTCCCTAATCTGGGGAATGAAATAAGTGTTCATGTCCTAGAGGCCAACTCTTTTGACACCCCAAGATCAACGAGGCTAGAAAAACCTCCAGGCACACAATTGTGAAATTCATGAATCATAAATTCAAAGAATATGTCTTAAGGGCAGGTAGGGGGAAGAGATCCCTTACCAACAGAGGGAGGACCATCAGAATAATGTCAGACCTGTCCACAGAAACCTGGCAAGCCAGAAAGGGCTGGCAAGACATATTCAGGAAATTAAATGAAAAAAAAATGCAATCAAGGACACTCTACCCAGCAAGGCTGACTTTCAAAATGGATGGTGAGATAAAGAGATTCCAGGACTGGCAAGGTCTAAAAGATTATGCAACCACCAAGCCTGCACTATAAAGGATATTAAGGGAGGTTCTATAAAAGAAGAAAGAACCCAAGAGGGACAGAACAGATATTTACAGAGGCAATCTATAAAAACAAGGACTTCAGAGGCAGCATAATGTCAATAAAAACATATATTTCAATAATCACTCTCAATGTGAATGGCCTAAATGCTCCCATATATGGCACAGGGTTGCAGACTGGATAAAACTACAGGACCTGTCCATATGCTGTCTACAAAAGACACACTTTGAATCTAAAGATACATTCACACTGAAAGTGAGGGGCTGGAGAACGATTATTCATGCCAAGGGGCCTCTAAAGAAAGTTGGGGTAGCGATCTTCATATCAGATAAAATAGATTTTAATCTAAAGACTGTAGTCAGAGATACAGAAGGACACTACATCATTCTTAAAGGGTCTATCCACCAAGAAGATCTAACAATTGTAAATATTTGTGCTCCCCAACATGGGAGCAGCCAACCACATAAGCCAACTGTTAAACAAAATAAAGAGTCATATTCATATGAATACATTAATTGTAGGAGATGTTAACACACCACTCTCAGCAATGGACAGATCATCTAAACAGAAAATCAACAACAAAACAAGAGCTTTCAATAACACATTGTGAACCAGATGGATCTTATCGATATATTCAGGATATTCCAGCCTAAAAAAACAGACTACTCATTCTTCTCAAGTGTACATGGAACTTTCTCCAGAATAGACCACATAGTAGGTCACAAGTCAGGGCTCCACCGATACCAAAAGACTGAGATTATTCCCTGCATACTCTCTGACCACAATGCCTTGAAATTGGAACTCAACCACAAGAAAACATTTGGAAGGAATTCAAACACTGGGAGGCTAAAGACTATCCTGCTCAAGAATATGTAGATCAACCAGGAAATCAAATAAGAACTTAAACATTTCATGGAAACCAATGAGAATGAAGATACGTCAATCCAAAACCTATGGGATATGGCAAAGGTGGTCCTAAGGGGGAAATATATAGCCATCCAAGCCTCACTCAAAAAAATTGAAAAATCCTGAATACACCAACTCTCTTGACACCTTACAGAACTGGAAAATCAACAGTAAATTAAGCCAACCCCCACACACAACAGGAAAATAATTAAGATCAGAGATCAATGAATTAGAAATTAGAGATACAGTAGAACACATCAACGAAACTAGAAGGTGGTTCTTTGAAAGAATTAGTAAGATCGATAAACCACCGGCCACACTAATTCAAAAGGAAAGGGAGAGGACCCAAATTAATAAAATTATGAATGAAAGGGGGAGAAATCATAATTAACACCAAGGAAATCAACAGTTATATGGCAATAAGTTAAACAACCCAGAAGACATGAATGCATTCCTGGAAACCTATAAACTTCCAAGACTTGAAAGAGGAAGAAACTGACAACCTGAATAGACCAGTATCTAGTAATGAGATTGAAGCAGTGATCAAAACCTCTCAAAAAACAGGAGCCCAGGACCTGAAGGATTCCCTGGGGAATTCTACCATACATTCAAAGAAGAAATAATACCTATTCTCCTGAAGCTGTTTCAAAAAATAGAAACCGAAGGAAAACTTCCAGACTCTTTCTATGAAGCCAGCGTTACTTTAATCCCCAAACCAGACAAAGAGCCCATCAAAAAGGAGAATTTCAGACCAATATCCCTGATGAATATGGATGCCAAGATTCTCAACAAGATCCTTGCTAATAGGATCCAACAGTACATTAAAAAGATTATCCACCATGAGCAGGTGGGATTTATCCCTGGGATGCAAGGGTGGTCCAATGTTTGCAAATCAATCAATGTGATAAGAACAAATCAATAAGAGAAGAGAGAAGAACTACATGGTCCTTTCAATTGATGCAGAAAAAACATTTGACAAAATACAGCATCTGTTCCTTACTAAAACTCTTCAAAGTACAGGGATAGAGGGAACATTCCTGACCTCAAAAATTTATCTATGGAAACCCACAGCAAATATCATTTTCAATGGGGAAAAGCTGACAGCCTTCACACTGAGATCAGGAACAAGATAAGGATGCCCACTCTCGCCACTGTTATTCAACATAGCGTTAGAAGTCCTAGCAACAGCAATCAGACAACAAAAACAAATAAAAGGCATTCAAATTGGCAAAGAAGTCAAACTCTCTCTCTTGCGGATGACATGACACTTTAAATGGAAAACCCAAAAGACTCCACCACCAAACTACTAGAACTATACAACAATTCAGTAATGTGGCAGGATACAAAATCAATGCACAGAAATCAGCTGTGCTCCTATACACGAACAATGAAAATAGAGAAAGGGAAATTAGAGAATCGATTCCATTTACTATAGCACAAAAACCATAAGATACCTAGGAATGAACCTAACCAAAGAAGTTAAGGATCTGTACTCGAGGAACTACAGAACACTCGTGAAAGAAATTAAAGACCACAAAAAGATGGAAAAGCATTCCATCCTCATAGATTGGAAGAATAAACATTGTTAAAACGAATAATAATAAAAAAACCCCGCAAAACATTGTTAAAATGTCTATACTGCCCAGAGCAATCTATACTTTCAATGCCATCCCGATCAAAATTTCACCAACATTTTTCAAAGTGCTGGAAGAGACAATCCTAAAATCTACAGAGGACCAGAAAAGACCCCGAACTGCTAAGGAAATGTTGAAAAAACAAAGCTGGGGGCATCATGATTTCAAGCTTTATTACAAAGCTACGATCACAAAGACAGCATGGTACTGGCACAAAAACAGACACATAGACCAATGGAACAGAGTAGAGAGTCCAGATATGGACCCTCAACTCTATGGTCAAATAATCTGCGACAAAGCAGGAAAAAATATCCAGTAGAAAAAAGATAGTCTCTTCAATAAATGGTGCTGGGAAAATTGGACAGCTATGCAGAGAAGAATGAAATTCGACCATTCTCTTATGCCACACACAAAGATAAATTCGAAATGGATGAAAGACCTCAAGGTGAGGCAGGAATCTATCAAAATCATAGAGGAGAACATGGGCAGTAACCTCTTTGACATCAGCCACAGCAACTTCTTTCAAGACATGTCTCCAAAGGCAAAGGAAACAAAAGCAAAAATGAACTTTTGGGACTTCATCAAAATAAAAAGCTTCTGAATAGCAAAGGAAATAGTCAACAAAACAGAGGCAACCCACGGAATGGGAGAAGATATTCACAAATGATGCTAGAGACAAAGGGCTAATATCCAAGATCTATAAAGAACTCCTCAAACTCAACAACCAAAAAAAAAAGATGATCACATCAAAAAATGGGCAGGAGACAAGAACAGACACTTCTCCATAGAAGGCATACAAATGGCTAACAGACACATGAAAAAGTGTTCATCATCATTAGCTATCAGGGAAATTTAAATCAAAACCACATTGAGATACCACCTTACACCAGTCAGAATGGCCAAAATGAACAGGACAGGAAACAACAAATGTTAGAGTGGCTCTGCCAAAAGGGGAACCCTCTTACACTGTTGGTGGGAATACAAGTTGGTGCAGTTGCTTTGGAAAACAGTGTGAAGATTCCTTAAAAAATTAAAAATAGAGCTACCATATGACCTTGCAATTGCACTATTGGGTATCTACCCCAAAGATACAGATGTAGTGAAAAGAAGGACCCTATGTACCCTCAGTGTTCATAACAGCAATGACCACAATCGCCAAACTGTGGAAAGAGCCCAGGTGCCCTTCAACAGATGAATGGATAAAGAAGACATGGTATGTATATATACACAATGGAATATTACACCTCCATCAGAAAGGATGAATACCCAACTTTCGTAGCAAAATGGACGGGACTGGAGGAGATTATGCTAAATGAAATAAGCCAAGCAGAGAAAGTCACGTATCCTATGGTTTCACATACAGCATAAGGAGTGACATGGAGGACAGTGGGAGAAGGAAAGGAAATGTGAACGGGGGTAAATTAGAGAGGGAGATGAAGCATGAGAGACTGTGGACTCTGAGAAATGAACTGAGTGTTGGGGAGGGGAGGGGGTGGGGGAGGGAGAGCCCGGTGGTGGGTGCTGAGGGCACGTATTGCATGGAGCACTGGGTGTGGGGCATAAACAATGACTCTTGGAACAGTGAAAAAGTAAAATAATGTAATAAAAAAAGTAAAAAGAGAAAATTAAAAACAAAAAAACAAAAACAAAAAAAACCCAGCCACCAAAAGTCTAGCAATCCCACTTCTGGGTATATATGCGAAGAATGGGAAGCAGGGACTCAAGGAGAGATCTTGTACACCCATGCTCCCAACAGCATTATTCACAGCAGCCAAGAGGCAGAAGCAGTACAAGTGTCCAGGTGTCTATCAGTGGGTGAATGGATAAACAACACAGTATGTACAAGGACTCCAATATTTTCGACCTTAAAAAGGAAGGAAATTCCAGTTTGTGTTGCTACACAGATGACCCCTGAGGATGCCATGCTAAGTGAAACAAGCCAGGCACAAAGAAACAAATACCATGTGATTCCGCTTCTGTGATGCATCCATTACAGACAAAGAAGAACATTGGCTGCTGGGGGCCGGGGGCAGAGGGATGTGAGGACCTATTATTTACTGGGCACACAGTTTCTGGTTGGTGACAGTTGCACAACAATGTGAATGTATTTAATGCCACATTAACTGTACACTTAAAAATGGTTAAAATAGTCCATTTATGCCATGTACATTTTACCACAATTAAAATAAAAAACTCAAGACCAGGAACCCTACACCCACAGAGGGTTGGATGTTGATGCTGTGCTTCTTCCTGCTACGCAGCACTAAAAGCAGTCTCTTGGAGCCTTCCCACTGAGATCAGGAACAAGACAAGGATGCCCACTCTCGCCACTGTTGTTCAGCATAGTACTAGAAGTCCTAGCAACAGCAATCAGACAACAAAAAGAAGTAAAAGGTATTCAAATTGGCAGAAGTCAAACTCTCCTCTTCACAGATGACAGGATACTTTATGTGGAAAACCCAAAAGACTTCACCCCCAAACTACTAGAACTCATACAACAATTCAGTAATGTGGCAGGGACACACCAAAAAAATGCCAGTTGCATTCTTATCCACTAACAATGAAACTGTAGAAAGGTAAATTAGAGAATCGATTCCATTTACAACAGTACTGAAAACCGTAAGATACCTTGGAATAAACCTAATGGAAGAGGTAAAGAATTTACATTCGAGGAACAAAAGAACACTCATGAAAGAAAATGAAGATACGAAAAGATGGAAAAACATTCCATGCTCATCACTTGGAACAGTTTATTCTATGCTGCCCAGAGCAATCTATACTTTAAACTCCATGCTGATCAAAATACCTTTGGCATTTTTCAAAGTGCTAGAACAAAACAATCCTAAAATTTGTATGGAACCAGAAAAGACCTTGAATTGCCAAGGAAAAGTTGAGAAAGAAGAAAAACTGGCCAAAAAGTTGCCTGATTTCTCCTTATTTGGGATTCCTTTGTTTACGTATGAAAACAACTCTTATTACAAGGTTACTGCCAAACAAAAACAAGCCAACCCTAAAGTATAATTTCTTTTAACAGAATTTTTGCCTGTCAACGTTCACCCTTCCCTTTCCCATGCATAGCAATTCTCATTTAGGTGCTCAACGTTGACATGTGATGGTGTGACCACTTACTGTTGGAAGACAGAAAGAAACAAAGACTGGCCCATGGCCCCGCCTTGCCGCAAAAGGTCAGTCTGAATCTGAAGTCTGACTGACTGATGCTGGTGGCCCTGAGGGTCTACCTACAAGTTCCAGTGACACTTGTCTTAAAATGTTCTTCAACCTGCATTCCCAGCCATTTGCCCACATGGTCAGCTGCCTTCGAAGCCAGAACTCCACT
Organism: Spilogale gracilis; assembly: GCA_004023965.1. Taxonomy (NCBI): domain Eukaryota; kingdom Metazoa; phylum Chordata; class Mammalia; order Carnivora; family Mephitidae; genus Spilogale; species Spilogale gracilis. The sequence goes on from PITA01014771.1 coordinate 26,325, forward strand.
GTCTAAAGGTAGAAGGGACTCCAAGTTCAAGTTCTTAACTGCTGGATGATTCTTTAGCTGGAAATGAACCTGGGCTCAGAAACATCAGGAAGGTCACATTAGGACACTAGCACATAGGCAAGGCCAAAAGGAAGGGTGCAGAGGGGAAGAGAAGTACAGATGCCTGAGAAGAGCACCAACAAGCACATTTTTATAAAGCTTCCCATCTGAAACTTGGGAATCGTCTCCCCACTAAGGAGCTCCAAGGGGAAGTTCAGAGTGCCTCTGCCAGGAAATGAACACTTGCTACTGACATGAGACTAATGCAGGGCTAAGTGCCAGAGCCCCCAGCTTCCAGCGATGTCCCACATTGCTCCCTCTCCCCAGACAGGGGTACATAGCAGCCATGGTTGCCCCCAAAATCATATGGTTTGACTGGGAAAGACTGAAATCAAGCACTCATTTTTTCATATTCCAAGAGGAAGTCTAGGATTCTCTATGGATACTACAAAGTAACTTAAGGCCCTCATCTCCACAAGCATGGTTCAGCAACAGGACCCCCTGAATGGCTTCTTGAACATATCAGATCTCATTCCTTCTTTCAGTAAAGTTTACTGGATGTGTTACTTTGCTATTGTAGCAAAATACCCTAAGACTGTCCTCCTGTCTGCTGTCTATACCTAATCTCTTGTTTAGGACATATCATATTAGATTAAAGCTCATTCTAAGGACCTCATTTTGACCTAATTACTTCTTGAAACACCTGATCCCCAAATACGGTTACACACTGAGGTACCAGGAATTAGAACTCACATATGCATTTGAGGGAGATGCTACTCAGTATCTTCTAGTCCCTCAAAATTCACGTCCACCTCACAGGCAGAAAACATTCACCCTGCCCCAACAACAGCCCCCGAATCGTAACCAATTAAAGCATCAACTCCAAGTTCAAAAATCTCAACCTGAATCAGGTATGGGTGAGACTAGAGGTCTGATTCAACCTGAGGCAAAATTCCTCTCCAGTTATGAATCTGTGAAACTCCCTACTATGGAAGTTATCTGCTTCCAAAGTACAATGGTCACACAGGCATAGACAGACATTCCCATTACAAAAGTGAGAAATCGAAATGTAGAAAGGGGTCTTAGGTCTCAAGTAAGTCCAAAATCTAGCAGGGCAAATGCATTAGATTTTAAGGCTTGAGAATAATCTTTGGCTGATGCTCTAGCATCCACCCCACTGAAAGGGGGAGCCCTGCCTCTGGGCCCCTTAGCCAAGGGCAGCAGCCCCACATCCTAGCCAAAGAGGGGGCAGCCTCAGCCACCATGGACCTGTACCCGCTGTGCCCGTGGTAGCAAAGTCAGCTCTGCCAACGTCCAAACGCCTGCACAGTCATTCTCCCTTGTGAAGGGTAACACGTCACAGCAGGACAGCTCTTCTGGAGAATTCTGAGGTCCAACAGCCAGTCTAAACTGGCAACACTTCCCCTAGGATGACTGATGGGATCACCAAGCCACACTTTACTCTCTTCGGCAAACACTGTCCAGCCACATCCTACTGTTCTCTCCAGAGCACACCTTCTCATTTTTTGCAAAAGGAATAAGCAGAGGTTGGAAAATTTGAGTTCTTCCAAATCTTTAACATCTGGCCCCTTCTTGCTTAACAACTCCTTCTTCTATTTCTCTCTCCTTAGACTTTATTACAGGCAACAAGGAGAAGTCAGGCAAGGTTTCTAAACATGCTGCTTGGAAATCTCCTCAGCGAAATCTTCAAGTTCATTCTTGAATATTCTACCTTACACAAACACTAGAACACAATCTGGCCGAGTTCTTTGCCACCGTGTAACAGGTACTGCCCTTGGTCCAGTGCCCAACAGCATGTTCCTATTTCTGATACCTCATTCCAGAAGCACCTTTAACAGTCCTCTTTCTAGCAACATTCTGTGTGTGGTATATCTATGATTGAGAGAAGCTTCCTCTAAAGCTCTCTGCTTTCTGAGTCCTCATCAGAATCACCTTTCACAACCATGATTCTACCAAACAGCTCTTCAAGGTAACCTAGGGTTTTTCTAACATGTGCCTCAAAACTCTTGTAGCTTCTACCCAATCCCCAGGTGCAGTGCCCCCTCCACATGCTTAGGTAACTGCTACAGCAGCAACCCACTTGCCAGTATCAACACCTGCGTCAGTCTGCTATGGCTGCCAGAATACAAGAGCACAGACTGGTGGCTTAAACAGCAGTAACTGATTTTCTCACAGTTCTGGAGGCTGGAAGTCCAAGAAGGAGGTGCTAAGAGTGGTTTCCTCTGAAGCCTCTCTCTTGGCCTGAAGATGGCCATCTTCTCTCTGTGTCTTCATACACAGAAGGCTATCCCTCTGCCTGTGTTGTGTGACTCAGTCCTACTGGATTAGGGCCCGCCCTCAAGACCCTATTTTAAATTAATTACCTCTTTACGACCTTAGCTCCAAATACAGATACACTGTGAGGCACTGGGCCTTAGGCTTCAACACAGGAATTTTGAGAGAATACAATTCGGCCCCTAACACTGGCTATCTGTTGCAGTACTCAGCAGGACATGGGGCTTTGTGCTGGAATACGTACTCACAATACATGAAAGCTTTCTCCAAGCATGCCTAAAACACAATAGGATTAGGGAACAGATTTTAAGATCTATAGCTTTCATTTCTCACTGTTAAAACTGACTTGTCCAAGAACACATCAAGTTTGTAGGTTCTCCTTTTGGCTCTTCCCTCCCCACTCTCCTGCTCTGGGAGAGAAAGGCAGGCTGTTCACCCTTCCTTACTGAGGTTCCTTCTCCTGATGTGAAAAACACGCGTGGTGGGGCAAACATCTAATTACCAGGCATCTGCTCTTTTTAACTTCCTGTGAATTGCCCTCTTCCCCTTTGAAACCCTAGGCCCCTATCCCATTCCTTAGCTCAGATGGCATATAAGCCTCACTCACCTGCGTGCCTCTGAGCCTCATATTTTTATGGGGCTCCCATATGTACAAAATCAAATGTGTTTTTCGGGGCGCCTGGGTGGCTCAGTTGGTTGAGCAACTGCCTTCGGCTCAGGTCACGATCCCGGAGACCCGGGATCGAGTCCCACATCGGGCTCCCTGCTCTGCGGGAAGCCTGCTTCTCCCTCTCTCACTCCCCCTGCTTGTGTTCCCTCTCTGGCTGTGTTTCTCTCTGTCAAATAAATAAAATCTTAAAAAAAAAAATCTGTTTTTCTCCTGTTGGTCTTACATAAATTTAGTTATTAGACCAAAGAACCTAAAACGGGCAAAAAGGGAAAATTCCATTCCCCACATACATACATCACCAATACAAACAAGGAAGGACAGTCATCATGTCACTCCTATGGCACACAACTCAGTGTTAAACGATATCAGGGAGTCAACGGAGTAGCCCCCCAATAAAGGAAACAAGTCAGCACTTCTTACCACCTTGCATCTTCCTCTGTGATCCTAAAGACAATTACCTTAGTAATTGTTTTCACTTTGAAATATAGTCAAGACTTCAATTTTTCTTACTATCAAAAACTTATTTACACTTGTCCTACTTTTTATAATACAGAATTACACAGGAAGGAGTTTTACAGGTCTGCAGCAGAAACAGGTTCTGTAACAAAAGACCTAAGAACACAAACAAGTGTGCTTCATAGGCTACCACAAAAATGGGGTGCTATCCAATCAGTAACCAGAGACAAGGAGGGCCTTAGGCTGGTGAGGAACCCAGAACTAATATGCGCCCATGACACCCCTAACAGCAGCCTGCACGGGCACTGTGAAGATCTTCCATCCCCAGGATTACTGGGTCAAGGAACATGGAGGTGGACTGAGACACAGGTGGGAAGCTCCTCCAGCCTAACGCTTCCTCAAGGAAGCTGAACAAACATTAGAAAAATTTTAGCAAGAATAGTGTTAGAAGCACCTAAAAACCATATGGAACTTAAATAGTTTATCCTGACTGTTTCCCAAAATAGCTCCTTCGTCCTCTAAGAGGCTCTAAACCTATTTCCTGTATTCTCAAACCCCAGAGATCACCAACAATAGGCCCGCAGGTCTCCCTCACCTAAATCTAAGGACTGAACCATCTGAGAAATTCCAAGACTGCCCTGAGAGTTATGGGGGTGGACCTCCCTTGCCCCCGAAGCACTTTCACTGCGCTGGGGCCGAGACCAGCTGGGGGAGAATATGCAGCCCTAATGAGACACAGGAGAGGACCCAAGGACAGAATGAGCAACTGAACTTGCAAATTCTCCCTGAAATGAAACAGAAACATAGTATTTTCGCTCTTTTGCTTTTTGGGGAGGTTGCTGCCCACAAAAGACCGGTGTGGGACATTGTTAAGAGCCTGCAGCGAGGTACAGAGCCAGAATAAAAGCCATCACAGACTGGTGACAGCTCTAGTCTACAAATTTCTGACTAAGGTCAAGGAATGTCTGCCCATAATACAGTTTCAGCAACTAGTTTCACAAAATCAGAAAGTGTAACCAGTACCTGTTCATGATCTTCAATGAAGAGTAGTACAGGTGTTTGCATGTAATGTTCCACAGCCGTGTCCTTGTTGTGCCCACTCACAAGAGACCTTCAGTCAAATTCATTCCCTCTTTACCACACAGACCATTCGGAGGGACATGGTTACTTCCCCAGTGGTGCCCCACCTCCTACACCAACACACACACACACACTCACATGTCCTCCACCGTGATGTCTTTCAGGATCTGGCAGTAGTCCACATTCCACACAGCCTGGTCATCCCAAACCTTGGAGGCCAGCAGGATCGCCCCTAGAACAATCCGCTTCCAGTTGGCCGGACAGATGTCTATCTCTGCATATGTTAAAAGTCTTTCAAGGTATACCTGGGAAGACATGCAAATGCCAGAGCTGAAGGACTTGAGTTGTTTTGTTCCACATGCCAGCATACATAAATTCTAAAACTGTTTGACTCCATTTCACCACCTTTAAACAGGGATTTATCCTTGATCATACCTATTTTTAAAGAGTCAGAGGGCCCAGCTAGTGTGATGGGAAAGGGACACCCTCCATAACTGAATAGTGTGGATGTAGCTGGGTCTTAAAGACCGAGGCAAGAACAAGTTCCAGGTACCACGGGTCAAAATCTCACTCTACCAACTACGGTGTCCATACAGGTTCAACACCTAACGGTACAAATTTCAACAAACGGTGTCAAAGGAACAAACCGATCCAATCTCGTAAAGCTTTTATTTTGAGCCAATTATAAAATTACACGCAGCATTGTTAAACCTGTTTTTTTATTATTGTGGTAAAATATACATAACCTTTACCTTTTAGCCATTTTTAAATGAACAGTTCTGTAGCAGAAAGTACACCCAACCTGTTGTGAAGTCACCGCCTGTCTCTGTCCCCAGAACCTTCCCACATCTGAACAAGTCCCTGATCCCCTTCCCCGTCAGCCTTTTCAACCACCCTTCTACTTTGTATCCATGAATTTGACTACTCTAGGAATCATTTAATATCTGTCTTTTTGTTCTGGCTTTTTTCACTTAGCATGTCCTCAAGGTTCATCCAAATATGTAGCATATGTTAAAATTTCTTTCCTTTTTAAGGCTGAATAATAATCTACTGCATGTATATACCATATTTTGTTTATCCATTTCTCCATTAGTGGACATTTGTTTCCTCCTTTTGGTTACCGTGAATAACTGGTGTACAAATACCTGTTTGAGTATCTGCTTTTCATTCTTTTGGGTATAGACCAGAAAGGAGAACTCCTGGATCATATGATAATTCTATGTTTAGTTTTTTAAGGAACCAGCACACTATTTTTCTATAGTACCTAGGCCACTTAACATTCCCACCAGCATATCCTCATCAACACTAGTTTTTTGTTTCCTGTTTTTTCTAATAAAAGTCATCCTTAAAAAAATAAATAAAAAAAAAGTCATCCTAATGAGTGTTAAGTAGGAATCTCACTGTGGTTTTGATTTGATTTTTAAATGAAATAATTTTACCTGAAGTTGGAAAATGAAGCCAAATAATGTAAGATTTATAAACTGGTATAATTTAGCTTCAAGACAAATATCAGAAATACCCACAAAATGCTTTGTTTACGTTGGGTCACAAGGTAAGAATTTCTTTTGAAGTTTCCCTTCTGTTAATCAGCATGTTTTAAACTTCTCGGAACCATGGAATTACTATTTCTATATTTTATCAAATATATTTACAAAGTGGAACTACTACATCAGAAACAAAATGAATCATAAATAAACTTTTAAGAACCTGCTTTTTTTTTTTTTTAAGATTTTATTTACCTATTTGACAGAGAGAAACACAGCTAGAGAGGGAACACAGCAGGGGGAGTGAGAGAGGTAGAAGCAGGCTTCCCAATGAGCAGGAAGCCAGACGCAGGGCTCAATCCTGGGACTCCGGGATCATGACCTGAGCCGAAGGTAGATGCTTAACGACTGAGCCACACAGGCACCCCAAGAACCTGCTTTCTAAAACAGATGAAATCTAGATAGTATTACATTTTTCATGGTTTATAATACCCATAAAGGCTTAAATATCATGTAATGTTTTTAAAAGGCATGTGGTGGGGGCAGGGGCACATCTGGTTGGCTCCGTCTGCTGAGTGTCTAACTCTTGGTTTTGGTTCAGGTTGTGATCTTGAGGTCATGGGATCAAGCCCCACACTGGGCTGCACACTTGTCCCTCTCCCTCCTCCATTCCCATCCTCCCGCTTGCACTTGCTTGCTCACTTGTTCTCTAAAATTTAAAAAAAAAAAAAAACTTAAAAAGGGAAAAAATGTTAAGATAAATACATAAAGATAATTATCAGTTAAATATCAGTACTCTTAAACAAGATGGGTAAGTCCACACCTATTACATCATTAGGGCTCTAAGCAGGAGATTGCACTTTGGGAAATTCTGAAGAAACAGGGCAACTAACTGATTTCGTGAAGTTTGCTACATGACATGAATCTGTCAATAGGAGCTTAGGATAATGCCAGAAGCAGACTAAGAGTTATACAACACAGGGCCCACAGGATGAGAACAGACACATGAGCAGTGGTGTTAAACCCTCAAAATGAACCCATGGTTCCCTGTGTAACAGAGCAGTCATTACGTACCAGGCATGGTACCCACTGCTGGAGACACAGGAGGGTGGCACCGATGGCTCTGGCCACACAGTGGAAAACGGGCTAGAAAGGAGCATAGCTGATGGGCACAGGAGACTCTGCAGCAGTCGGGATAAGGAAGATCAGGGTTTGAACTAGGAGAACCTTGAGACAGGACAGGAGAGACTGACAGTCCTATCAGATTGACCTAGAGTCCAGTGACCCCCAACAACCAAGAAGGTGAACTGCTGCAGGAGACCAAGACTTCTAGCCTGTGCAGCTGGATGGACAACACTTTCTGAGATGGGGAGCCCTGCTAAGGGGAAGACAGTTCCAGAGGATGCCACCCATGTAGGCGGTACACACACCCTGTGAAGCTCGAAGAAAACAGCACTCAGATAGAAATCTGAGTGTGTGCAATACATAAACAGAATCAAGCATGGATCCCAAGAACTGGAGAGACAGCTTAGGGAGAGAGAAAAGGAGGGGCCAGGCCAGAGCCTTAAGAGCCCCTCCTGTCTTAACATCTGGAGAGAGGGTAAAGGGGCAGCAAAGGAGAGGGAGGAATAAAATCTGGTATGTTCTGCTCTTAAGATGTGTAGTACTTTGGAGAAGAAGCCACAAGGCAAATGGAGGTGTTTCTAAGTACCTGCATTAGGTTTACAATATTATACAGGGCTTTAAGAAGGAAATTGAAGTGGTCTCTTTCACAGTGAAAAATAAAATTAAAGATGTAAAAACACTTCAGGCAGTGACTGTGTGGGTGAAGAGGGGCAAGGGGGCAAGGAGGCCATGGGGGTGATGTACTAAGGAGGGAGAGCAGGGGGAGAGAGGGAAAAGGGGAGAAAGGAGGGGATGGGAGGGAGGAGAAATAGAGTAAGGAAGGGAAGGAAGACGATATGATCCTTAATGGAAGCAAAACTCTAGGCCAATAAAGAAATATCACATCAAGGGTGTCTGGTCAGTTAAGCATCTGACTCTTGATTCTGGTTCAGGTCATGATCTTGGAGTCATGAGATCAAGCCCTGAGTCAGGCTCCACTCTCAGCACAGAGTCTGCCTGAGATTTTCTCCCCTCCCTGCTGCCCTTCCCCTATCTTTAGTAATAAATAAAATATTTTTTTAAAAAAAGACAAACCATCAGCTAGCAGCTCCCCCAAAGAGCCTCCCATGGTTCTCCTGATCCCTAAAATCACAGGCAGAGGAGAGTCCTACACCTCCTCCAAAGCAGCAGAGGCTCCCTTATCGCTTCTGTGGCCAGCTCATATCAGCTGTCTGTCAAACAGGTGCATGGTCAACACCCAGGGCAGTCTGTCTGCCTCTCCTGCTGAAACAGGGGCTCTTCCAAGACAAGGAAGGGGGTGGCGGCCCTCAAATGTCTGCTGAATAGATGAGTAACAGTTACTTTGCTTAAGAAAGGTTATTATTCTGTGTTTAGTCCTTTATTAACGAACAAGCAATTTTTTAAATCTAAAAAACCTAGATTCTTAAGGCTAATCTGATGCTAGGTGTTCCTCAGAATGGATCAAGGGGGTACTACACTAAAAGGCAAAATCCTGATAAGAAATTACTAACATATTTCAAATCCCAAAGACAAAAGAGCCAATAAACTGCTAACTAAGAGTCCAGTCCTAAATATACTGGAAAGGAATGCAACAGGACAAATCTACTTTGAGGTACCCCCAAATTAGTTTGGGTGACCCTCCCACACACGCCCCTGGCTGTGCTTTCCTCAGTATAGTGTAGGCAGTCGCCTTATGAGTCTCTCTCCACCCAGTAAATCCTACATTCCCCAAGAACAAGGACCACATCTCATTCCCACTTGTGTGTCCAGTATCTAGTACAATGCCGGGAAAGGGTGTGACCTCAGAGTGCTTCGTTCATGGGCACATAGCTACATAAGAGCTCTGGCTCTGGAATCTGGCAACAGAAGGGTACATTTTCACGTGAGGAATTGAGGTAAGAACCTGGCCACAAAGAATGGCATCCAGGAAAGAGAACTGCATTGACAACGGCAGAGTAGACTTAAAGGTGAAACTGAGACCACGGTTTAAGAGCCCGGTGCAGTGGTGGGCAAGGAAGTTCAGGGGAGGACAGAGTCCATTCTGCTGTGCCAACCGCAGAGTCAAAAAGACTTTTTTTTTTTTTTTAAGATTTTATTTATTTGACAGAGAGAAACACAGCCAGAAAGGGAACACAAGCAGGGGGAGTGCAGGGAGGGAGAAGCAGGCTTCCCGCCGAGCAGGCAGCCCGATGCGGTGCTTGATCCCGGGTCTCCGGGATCATGACCTGAGCTGAAGGCAGTCATTTAACCAATTGAGCCACCCAGGTGCCCCTCAGGAAGTCACACAGCATGGCACTCTCACTGCATTACAGCACTTTTGTGGGAGTTTCCAAGCCTCTTTCGGTGAACAGTAACATAACAGCATTTGGTTGTGATATCCACTGGTGAGAAAAAGTACATCACTGACTAGAGCTCAATGATCTTTTCAATTTTTGAAGATTTTACTTTTTAATGGCATTTATTATATTAAATGAGCAAAAAGAGTGAGCTAATGTTTTAGATCATGACTTTGTTTTGTGTGAAAATTGTCACTCTTCAGATAAAGATCCAGGCCAGGTCAAGCGGAACTCCAGCCAGACTCTGTCCTTGGGACCCAGACTGCATCTTACAAAGGTTGAAAACTAACTCTTTTCATTCTCCCTCAAGAAGAGCTACACTTGGGGTGCCTGGGTGGCTCAGCTGGTTAAGCGACTGCCTTTGGCTCAGGTCATGATCCTGGAGCCCTGGGATGGAGTCCTGCATCCGGCTTCCTGTTCAGCAGGGAGTCTGCTTCTCCTTCTGACCCTCCCTGCTGCTTGTGCTCTCTATCAAATGAATACCAAAAGAAAAAAGAAAAAAGAAAAAAGAAAAAAGAAAAAAAGAAGAGCTACACTTGTGGTAAGCACAGCATAAAGTATAAAATCGTCAAATCACTATGTTGTACATGTGAAACAAAGTTAACGCTGTGCATCAACTACACTCAAAAAAATTTAAAAATAAAAATAGAATCACAAAGAATATAATAAAACTGAATTAAGAGCAGAAAACTAAGACTGGACCTAACTAAACCTCGAGATTTTTAAAGCATGAGACAAAGAAGGTTGTGAAACAATGTTCACCCCAAGACTCTATCCCTTTACACAGACAAGGTATGCAAATCTCTCCAAGCTCCCCAAGGAAATAGATTCTTACTGGCTCAGTGCAAATGTGTGGCTACTCAATTTTCCTACTTACTTTACACCATAGATGGTAGACTTATTAATAAGTATGTTAATGATACTTACAAAAATATTTAATACTAAAAAAGAACAAAAAGAATTCCATGTCTGATATTCCACTAAGGTTAACTAAAGAAATTAGGTATTAACAATACACTCCATTACCAAGGGAAGGCAGCTGTTATGCTGGGAGATGAGGCATTCATAATAAGCTCCACTTAATAGCATGCAATTTAGCAGAATTGTCAGTAAGGCCATATTGAAGGGTCAGCTTCAAATTCTTTAGTAAACTCCCAGCTGGATATTTTAATTCTCAGCCAAGTAAAATAATAATTGATTTTTCCTAAACAATATTCCTAGACCATTCACTGCTAATAGGACAAGCTTGCTCAATTAAATTTTCAGATTTAAATTCATGAGAAGGACTATCCTAAGGGTCTCTAGAAAATACAGGTTAGTGAGCAATTATAGAGTTACAGAGAGCATTCAGCTGATTGCATCTAACAAAACTGTACAAAGGCATGAGGGAGGAATAAAATGCAAACTCATGGAATCAAGGATACATACCAAAATCCTGGTGTTACTGAATCGTCCCAAACTGATTTGAGAGAGTTAATCTAGGACTACCAGGGAAGACAGTAATGTAGAAGGACCCAAAGCTCACTTCCTCCCATGGATATGACCAAGTAACACCCACATCAGCATAAATAATACAGAAAACAAACTCTCCACAGCTAAATGTAGAGAAGAGGACACAATGAAGAGTGTAGCAAGGGCAGAGATGTGGCTGGGAGCCAAATGGATTCACAGGGTCTGTCTCTAAGAGGGAGGGACATATGGGCAAACAGAGGGGAAATAGACCCTCACACCAGGGAGCCTGCAGGGGAAACCCACAAGGGAAAGACAAATCCTGGCAACAATGGGCTTTGGAACTCAGAGGGGCCAAATTTTGCAAGTTCTTAAAACCAGTGGAGCTTTACACCTAGAACTCTAAAAATCAATGGTCTCAACTCTGGGAGAGTGGGCAGGGTGAAAGGAACTGAGTCCCTGTCCTTAGACAGCAGAATAAACAGCCCTGCAGAAATACAGCATACAAAGAGCAGTTTGAAAAAACCGTGAGGTATAGGGGAGGAAGATTTGCTTACTAATTCAAGTGTGTCTGGAGGGGCAGAAACCCTTGCGAGGCTTCTCCAGGAACAAAGGAACTGGCAGGGGCCATTTCCCTTGGTTGCCCCTGTGCCTACGCACAAGGACACATGCTAGAAACAGCACAGTGCAAATATTCTCCACCTAACTTGCTTAACAGCATGACCCCCAACCCCACATTCTCCTATAGACATGCCTCCTCCAGCCAGGCCTCTGCTCCAGGTACCTCCCACAGGAGGCCCAAGTAAACCTTGCTAACACTGTGTGTCCTGGACCCATGTGTTTCTGCAGATCTGCCCCTTCCAACCCAGCAGGCCTCAGTCCCCAGAGCTAAGGTTCCCTACCTCAGTGGACCAGCACAAACCTTGCTAACACTGCCCATCTGCACTCATGTTCTCCTGCAGTCCTGTTTCTCCCAATATGTTTTTGGCCAGGGCCCATCCAATGCGGTGCTACAACACTGGCAGTGGGCAAAGAGCCCCAACAGGGGTTAGCACAACCTCAGGGACAGGGGAAGATAACCTCACTTGCAGTCCAATTGTGGCCCCAGCAGTGGACTAAGGACAGACATCTGATATGACTGCAGCACCTCCTCCCTACCCCCATCCCCACCACACCCTACATACAACCAACACTTCGCAGGGGACAAAACAGGGAAAGCATCTGCCCATGGGTGCTCCTACATCTCTGACAATGCCTGGACTCAACTCAAGCCCAAGGCAGTCCCAGGCTGGCCTACACAGGAACCAAATCTTTCCAAAATAAGCAAAGTGAGCAACTGCAGGTTATTGGACTAAAAGTTTAAGTGGCTTAGCCACAACAGCAGGGCACACACAACACACCCAGGAGACCCTGCACTGCAGGGCACCACAGGACCTTTTCTTCACAAGGTCATGACTTTCAACAGCCGGAGACACAGGTGACTTTCCAAAAACACAGAAACAGACACGGAGAGGCAAAATAAGGAGAAAGAGAAATATGCCCCAAATCAAAGAATAGGAAAAAAAAAATCACAGCAAGAGAGCTGAACAAAGCAGAGAATTTGCTTTGATATGCATGATAGAGAATTCAAAGTAATCGTCATAAAGATACTCACTGGACTTGAGAAAAGGGTGCAGGACTTCATTGAGACCCTCAACAAAGAGATAAAAACATAAATAAAGAACCAATCAGAGATGAAAAACTCAGTATCTGAAATTAAAAATACACTAGATGAATAACAGAGGAAGCAGAACTGATCAGCATCTGGAGAACACAGTAATGGAAAGTAATCGAGCTGAATATGAGAGAATAAAATAATAAAAAAATGTATAATGACATTCTCATTAGAGAGATCCTGCAAGGAGATGAGAGAGGGAAAAGAAGGCAGAAAATTTATTTGAAGAAATAAGAGCTGAAAACTTCCTGAAACTGGGGAAGGAAACAGAAATCCAGATCCAGGAAGCACAGAAAATCCTCAGCAAAATCAACCCAGAGAGATTCACATCAAGACACACAATAATTAAAATGGCAGAAAATGGTGACAGAGAATGTGAAAAGCAGCAAGAGAAAAGAAGACACTTACCCATGTGGTAAACCTTATAATTTGGTTATCGGCAGATTTTTCAGCAGAAATTTTGCAGGCCAGAAGACAGTGGCATGATATAGTCGGTGTGCTGAAAGGAAACAACCTGCAGCCAAGAGTACTCTATCCAGCAAGATATCATCCAGAACAGAAGGAGAGATAAAGAGTTTCCTAGACAAACAAAAGTTAAAGGAATTCATGACCACTAAAAAGCCCTACAAGAAATGTTCAAAAGGATTAACTGAGTTTAAAGAAAGACCATAAGCAAAAGTAAAAAAAAAGTAGGAAGCACAAAAGGAGTAAAATTAAGTATATCTATAAAAATCAGTCAAGGGAATCACAGAATTAAAAGGAAGTATGACACCATATACCTAAAATGTAACAGGGGAGAAGAGTAAAGAATGGTTTCAAACTTAAGTGATGATCAATTTCTTAATAGACTGCTATATGCATAAAGGTGTTATATACAAATCTGATGGTAACCACAAATAAAAAACTAGTAATAGATGTTAATCTACCAATAATAAAAAATGTAAACATGTCAACATGTAAAAAATAAAAAGAAAGTCTATCACTAAAGAAAGCCAACAAAATGTGAGCAAAGAGAGCAAGAGAAGGAACAGAGAAGAATTACAAAAACAACCATAAAACAAGTAAGAAAATGGCAGTAAGTACATAACTGTCAATAATTACTTCGAATGTAAATGCCTAAACACTCCAAAAAAAAAAAAAATACAAGGTGATAGAATGAATAAAAAAGTAAGAAACTGGCTACAAGAAACTCATTTCAGACCCAAAGACAAAGACACACATGAAGATTAAAAGTGACGGGATGGAAAGTACTTATCATGCAAATGGAAATGAAAAGAAAGCTGGCATAGAAGTACTCACATAGGACAAATAGACTTTAAAACAAAGACTGTAACAATAGACAAAGAAGGACACTATATAATTATAAAGGGAAAAATCCAACAAGAAAATATAACAATTGTAAATATTTATGCACCTCACATGGGAGCACCCAAATATCTAAAGCAGCTAATAACAAAAATAATAAAAAATAATAACAGTAGGGGACTTTAATACCCCATTCAGAGCAACTGGTAAATCTAATCCAAACAAAAATCAGTAAGGAAATAGTGGCTTTGAATGACACACCGGACAAGATGAATCTAACAGTTATATTCAGAACATTCCACCTTAAAAACAGCAGAATATATATTCTTTATAAGTGCACATGAAATATTCTCCTGAATAGGTCATACATTAGGCCACTAAACAAGTCTCAAGAAATTCAAAAAGACTGAAGTCATACATGCATCTTTTCTTACTGCATGCTATGAAACTAGAAATCAACATGAAAAAAATCTAGAAACAACACAAATATATAGAGATTACACAACGTTCTACTAAACAATGAATGGGTAAACCAAAAAATCAAAAAGGAAATAAAAAAAATAACAAAGACAAATGAGTTTGAAAACACAAGGGTCCAAAATGTTTGGAATGCAGGAAAAGAGGAAAGAGGAAGATTTATAGCAATATAGAAGCAAGAAAACTCTCAAATAAACAACCTAACCTTACACCTGAAGGAGCTAGAAAACAACCCCCCCCCCAAAATATGAAGAAGAACCAAATAATAAAGATTAGAGCAGAAATAAACAAAATAGATACTAATAAACAACAGAAAAGATTAAAGAACTCAGGAGCTGGTTCTTTGGAAAGATCAACAAAACTGATCTATCTTTAGCCAGCCCCACAAAAAGAGAGACAGAGAGAGAGCACACAAATTCAGAAATGAGAGAAACAATAACCAACAGCAAATAAAGCAAATAAAGTATTATAAAATTATATTATGAAATACTATAAGCCAACAACTTGGACAATGTAGAAGAAATCGATAAATTCCTAGAAACTTACAACCTCCCAAAACTGAACCAAGCATAGAAAATTTGAATGACTAATTTACCAGCAATGAAATTGATTCAGTAATCAAAAAACACCCAAGAAACAAAAACTCAGGACCAGTTGGCTTCATAGGTAAATCCTAACACATCTAAAGATGAGTTAATACCTATTTTTCTCAGTCTATTCCAAAAAAAGAAAAGAGGAAGAAAAGTTGAGACCAACATTATCCTGATTACCAAGACCAGATAAAGACAACACAAAAAAAGGAGAACTACAAGCCAATACCTCTGATAAACAAAGAAGAATATAGATTCCTCAACAAAATATAAGGAAACTAAATCCAACAGTATTAAAAAAATCATTCACCACAATCAAGTGCAATTTGGGATGCAAGAGTAGTTCAATATTTGCAAATCAATGTGATACATGTGAACATTTCAATACACACAGAGAAGGCATTTGATAAAGTACAACATCCGTTCATGATAAAAATCCTCAACAAAGCAGGTTTAGAGGAAACATACCTCAACAGAATAAAGGCTTTATATGAAAAACCCACAACTAATATCATCCTCAGCTTTTCCCCTAAGGTGAGGAATAGGACAAGGATGTACATTCTAACTTTTATTCTACATGGTACTGGAAGTCCTAGGCACAGCAGTCAGACAACAAAAAGAAATAAAAGGCATCCAAATCACTAAGGAAGAAGTAAAACTTTCATTATTTGCAGATGACATGACATGATATTATATACAGAAAGACTGAAATACTCCACCAAAAAAAAATGCTAGAATTGATAAATTCAGTAAATTCAAGGGTACAAAATCAATGTACAGAAATCTTGCATTTCTATACACCAATTTGGAAGCAAAGAGCAAGAATACAACCCCATTTTACAAGTGTACCAAAAAATAATAGGATACCTAGGAATAAATCTACCCAAAAAGGTGAAAGACCTGTACTCTGAAAACTATACAACACTGATAAAAGAAAATGAAAATGACACCAAGAAATGGAAAGACATTCCATGGTCATGGATTTGAAGAACAAATATTGTTAAAATGCCTAGACTACCAAAAGCAATTTACACATTTAATGCAATCCCTATTAAAATACCAACAGCATTTTTCACACAACTAGAACAAATAATCCTAAAATTTGTATGGAACCACAAAAGACACCAAATGGCTAAAGTAATCTTAAAACAGAAAAGCAAAGCTGAAAGCAATTTCAGACTTTAAGCTGTATTACAAACCTGTAGTAAACAAAACAGTATGGTACTGGCAAAAAGTAGACACATAGATGAACAGAACAGAAAACCCAGAAATAAACCCAGAATCAAAAAGCAAAGCTGGAAGCATCCCAATTCCAGACTTTAAGCTGTATTACAAACCTGTAGTAAACAAAACAGTATGGTACTGGCAAAAAATAGACACATAGATGAACAGAACAGAAAACCCAGAAATAAATCCAGAATCAAAAAGCAAAGCTGGAAGCATCCCAATTCCAGACTTTAAGCTGTATTACAAACCTGTAGTAAACAAAACAGTATGGTACTGGCAAAAAATAGACACATAGATGAACAGAACAGAAAACCCAGAAATAAACCCAGAATCATATGGTCAATTAATCTTCAACAGCAGAAAAGAATATCCAATGGAAAAAAAATTTCTTCAATAAACATTGCTGGGAAAACCAGACAGCTAGATGCAAAAGAATGAAACTGGACTACTTTCTTATACCATACACAAAGATAAATCCAAATGGACTAAAGAACAAAATGTGAGACCTAAAACCATAAAAACTCTGTAAGACAACACAGTAACTTCTTTGATGTCAGACACAGCAAGTTTTTGTTTTAGATCTGCCTCCTAAGGCATGGAAAACAAAAGCAAAAATAAACTCTTGGGACTACATCAAAATAAAAAGCTTCTGCACAGCGGAAGAAACAATCAACAAAACTAAAAGGCAACCTACACAATGGGAGGAAATATTTGCAAATGGCATATCCAATAAAGGGTCAGTATCCAAATACATAAAGAACTTAGAAAATTCAATACCTAAAAAACACACATTCCAAATAAAAAATGGGCAGAAGACATGAACAGACATTTCCCCAAAGCAGACATACAGATAGATGGCCAACAGACACATGAAAAGATGTTTATCATCACCTACCATCAGAGAAATGCAAATCAAAACCACAATGAGGTACCACCTTAAACTTGTCAGAATGGCTAGTATCAACAATAAAAGACACAACAGGTGTTAGTGAGGATGTGAAGAAAAAAGAACACTCACGCACTGTGGGTGAGAATGCAAACTGGTACGGCTTATGTGGAAAACAGCATGGAGATTCCTCAGAAAGTTAAAAAAAGGAAATACTCTATATGATCCTGTGATCACACTACTGAGTATTTGGCCAAAGAACACAGAAACACTAATTCAAATCGATACATGCTCCTCAATGTTTACTGTGGCATTATTTACAATAACCAAATTATGGAAGCAGTCTAAGTATCCACTGATTGATGAATGGATAAAGAAGATGTGGTATACACATACACAAATAAACACACACACAATGGAGTATTATTCAGCCACAAAAAAGAATGAAATCTTGCCATATGCAACAACATGGATGGAGCTTCAGTATAATGCTAAGTGAAATAAGTCAGTCAGGGAAAACACCATACGACTTCACTCATATATGCAATTTAAGAAACAAAACAAACGAGCAAAGGGAAAAAAGAAGACAGAGGGACAAATCAGGAAACAAACTCTTAATTACAGAGAACAAACTGATGGCTACCAGAGGGGAGGATGGCAGGAGGATGGGTTAAATAGGTGATAGGGATTAGGATGTGCACTTGTGATGAGGATAAGCCTGATGTACAGAACTGCTGGATGACTATACTGTATACCTGGAACTAACATAACACTGTAAATTAACTAAATGGAATTAAAATAAAAACTTAAAAGAATAAGAAAGTCTGAGAAACAGTTAGAGACGAGAGAAGCCTAAGGAGATATAACTAAATGTAATGTGGTATCCTGGATGAGATCCTGGGAAAGAGAAGGGACAACGGGAATGTGAATAAAAAGAAGAGAAAACTAAGGAAATATGAATAAAGCATAAACTTTCGTTAATAATGTCTCAGTATCGGTTCTTTAATTCTAACAAATATACAACTATAAGAGGCCAAAAATAAAGTTATGGATGTTATATAATATGTTAGTAATAAACTGGGTGTGAGGCATATGGGAACTTGTACTATCTTCACAATTTTTCTATACATCTAAAATTAAAAGATGACTCAAGAAAATATATCTATAAAAATGAAAACACAATATATGAAAATTTATGCTAAATACCTGAAGCTTAGAGGGAAATTTATTAAATTCCTAAGGAGAATCTCAAATCAGTAACCTAACTTTCCACCTTAAGCTATAATTTCTTTAGTTACTTCCCACTTAGGTATTTTAATTCTCTACCAAGTAAAACAATATACAGTTGATTTTTCTAACCAATATCTGTAAGTAACCAGAAGAAAAAGTAGAAGAGCAAACTAAACCTAAAGCAAGCAGGAGGAAGGAATTAATAAAGATTAAAGTGGAAATAAATGAAACAGGGAATAAAAAAACAGAAAATCAATAAAACTAAATGTTGGTTCCTTAGAAAAATTACTAAAATTGATAAACCTTTAGCCAGACCAATGAAGGGGAAAAAAAAACCAACAAAAACCAGAAGACTAAAATTAGTAAAATCAGGAAGAGAAGAAGACATTACAACAGACTTAACAGAAATAAAAAAAAATTGTAAGGAAATACTTATAAACAACTATTTCCAACAAATTGGATAACAGATGAAATGGACAAATTCCTAAATGACACAAACTAACTGAAGAAGAAATAGTTAATTGGAATAGAACTATAATAAGGAAAGAGACTGAATTTATAATATAAAAACTTCCAACAAAGAAAAATCCTGACTGCCGTGGCATCAGTGGTGAATTCTACCAAACATTTAAAATAAGAATTAACACCAAACCTCAAATTCTTCAGAAAAACAGAAAGGGAAGGAATGCTTCCTAATTCATGAGGTCAGCATTATGCTTTCAAAAATCAAAGAGATCACAAGAAAATCAAAGTATAATATCCCTTACAAATATAGATTCAACAATTCTCAACAAAATACAAGCAAACCAAATCCAGCAACACATAAAAATAATTATATACCACAATCATGTGGGTAATTTATCCTAGGAATACAAGGTTGATTTTAACATATCAATAAAGTAAAGATAAAAACCACATGATCAATCTCAATACATATAGGAAAAGCATTTGACAGAATCCAATACTCTTGGGAAAAAAAAAATAGGGGTGCCTGGGTGGTTCAGTCATTGAGCGTCTCCCTTCGGTTCAGGTCATGATCCTGGAGTTCCAGGATCAAGCCCGGCATTGGGCTCCCTGCTCTGCGGGAGGCCTGCTTCTCCCTCTCTCACTCCCCCTGCTTATGTTCCCTCTCTCACTGTGTTTCTGTCAAATAAACAAAATCTTAAAAACAAAAAAAAAAAAAAAGAAAGAAAGAAAGAAAGAAAGAAAGAGAACTCCACAGATTAGGAACAGAAGGAAACTTCCTCAATTTGACAGAAGGCATCTATGAAAAACCCATAGCTAATTTATCTAACAGAAAAAGATGGGAAGCTTTCCCTATAAGACTGTAAATAAAACAAGGATGTGCACTCTCATTGCTTCTATTCACCACTGTGGTAGAGGTCTGGCTATGACAAATATGCCAAAAACACCAATAAAAAGCATCCAGCTTAGAAAGGAAGAAGTGAAACTATGTCTATTTGTAGATGACATGATCTTGCATATCTAAAATTCTAAGGAACCTAGTAAAACTACTATTAGAACTAAAATGAGTTCAGCAGTGTGCAAGGATACAAGATGAATCTACATAATAAATTATATTCCTATACACTAGCAGTAAACAATCTGAAAATGAAAATTAAGAAAACAATTCTGCTTACTATTGCATGAAACAGAATACCTAGGAATAAATTTAATGAAGGAAGTGCAAGATTTGTGCACTGAAAACTACAAAACTGCTGAAAGAAAATGAGGAACATCTAAAAGGAAAGACATCCCACATTCCCAGTCTAGAAGACTTGCTAGTGTTAAGACTAAAATAGTCCTCAAATGGATCTATGTATTCACTGTGGTCCCTGGTTTTGTTTCTGTTTGTTTGTTTTGTGGAAACTAGCAAGGTAATTTTAAAATTAAAAATGTAAGGGTCACAGAATAGCTAAAAAAATCTTGAAGAGAACACAGTTGGAAGAATCAGAGTTATACTGTCTTTCTTCTTCTTCTTCTTTTTTTTTTTTTTTTTGAAGCGGGGGGACAGAAGGAGAGAGAGAATCTTAAGCAGGCTCCATGCTCAGTGTGGAGCCCGATCTCAACACCTAAGCCAAACTCAAGAACCAGATGCTTAACCGACTAAGCTGCCCAGGTGCCCTGAGAGGTATACTTTCTAACTTTGACTACAAAGTTGTGGTAATCAAGACAGTGTTGTGTGAACATAAGGAAATACAAATAGATCAGTGAAATAAATGAAAGTCCAGAAATAAACTTGACCATTTATGGTCAACTGATTTTTGACAAGAGTTATGAAACAATTCAATGAGGAAAGGACAGTCTTTTCAATAGATGGCACTGCAACAACTGGATATCCACGTGCAAAAGAATAAATCTGGACCCCTATCTCACAAAAACGAGTTCAAAATGGATCATATACCTAAATGTTAGACCTAAAATTGCATAACTCCTAAAAGAAAACATCGGAGTACATCACATCACCTTGAGTTATTCAATGGTTTCTTAGATACAACACCAAAAGCACAAGAGACAAAAGAAAAATATATACAGATTGGGCTTTAGGAAACTGAAAATCTATATTGTAAGTGGTACTATTAAGAAAGTGAAAGGACAACACAGAGAATATGAGAAAATGCTTGTGAATCATTACCTGGCAAGGGACTTTTAAGCCAGAACACATAAAGAACTCTTACAATTCAATAATAAAAAGACAACCCAATTTAAAAATAAGCGAAAAATCTGAATAGACATTTCTCCAAAAAAGATATACAAATGACCAATAAACACATGGAAAGATGCTCAACATTATTAATCATTAGGGAAATGCAAATCAAAACTACAATGATATAACACTTACCAACCACTAGAATGGCTAAAATAAAAAAAAAGACAACAGTAAGTGTTGGTAAGAATGTAATATGGAGAAACTGGAACCCTCCTATTAGGGAACTACCAATGGGAATGCAAAATGGTGCAACCATACTGAAAAATAGACTGTTCCTCAAAAAATTAAAGAGTTGCCATATGACCCAGCATTTTCACTCTTAGGTATACAGCAAAAGAAATGAAAATATATGCCTACTCAAAAACACGTACACTAATGTTCCCAGTAGCATTACTCATAATAGCTAAAAAATAGAAACTCATATGTCCATCAACTGATGAATGAATAAACAAAATGGAACATTATTTAGCAATAAAAAAGAATGAACTACTCTATACATGTTACAAAATGATCTTTGAAAACATTAAGTGAAAAGCCAGTCACAGAAGACCACATATTATTATATGAATCTGTTCTACAAAATGTCTAGAATGGGCAACTCCCTTGAGAAAAAAAAAATAGATTAGTGGGGTTATCTGGGCCCAGTATGGGGACTGGGGATGGACAGTGGCTGCTAAAGGGTCAAAGGTTTCTGTATGGGATGATGAAAATATTCTGAAATTAGGCTGTGGTAGTGGTTGCACAAGATACAAAAAACCACTTAAGTGCTCATTTTAAATAAGGGGATTTATGGTAAGTTAAACTATATCTCAATAAAGCTACAAAAAATAAGGAATTAATAAAAAGGTAATACATCTTCTGCCTGGTTAGTTCCCTTAGTTGCCATCCCCATTTCTTCTCTATTCCCCATTTCTTTATGCCTGACTCCTCTCTATCAGCTACTAACTTCCTCCCTCCTTCCCATCACCCATGACCGCGGTCCTCCAGAAAGAACCAACCTTATAGGCTGAGTCAGGGGCTCAGCTGAGCAATGTCCCCAAGCAAACGACTTTGCCACCCTCCCTTCAGAAAGCTTACCTTAATACCTTAAGCAGGATAGCAGAATAGGAGTTGAAAGTTACAAAACTCCTGGGGTAGGGGAAGACTACTACAAATAGCTCCTGAATGCCCCCGCTATGTTTCAGGCAAAGTGAAAAACACATCAGCGTCACTTTCATTTACTTCAACAGTAGGCAGTTATTACTACACTTACTTTGACATTTAATATGTATTAGGTACCCAGCTTTCTTCCAGGTGTTGGTCACAGTGCAGTGAACAAGAAAGACAAAAAGATTTCTAAAAAACCTCTCAATCATGCAACTTATAAACAAAATTAGATAAATGAGTAAAACCTAAAAAATGTTAATTGGTGATAAGTGCTATGAAGAAAACAAAGCAGGAAATGATGAGGAAGGAATATGGGGAAGGAGAGAGGTTACAATTCCAAGTATTATGGCCCCACGGACGTGCCCTCTGAACAAAGAGTTGAAGGAAGGCAGGGTGGCGCCACATCTCTATCAGGAAAGGAGTCCAGGCAGGGGTGTCACATGCCCAAGTCCCAAGGCAGGTACTTGTATGAAGAGAGGCAGCTGAGTTGAAATGAGAGGTGGCCTAATCCTGCTACAGGTTACATAAGGGCCTTTGTTGTGTTTCTCAGAGAAAGATGGGGAACCACTGAAGGTTTTGAACAGACTGAGAAAAACAATGGCTCGAGACAGAGCCCTGGGTCCCTCTGTGCTATAATCACTGGGTCGTGACTGGCTGTTCGAAAGGTAAACATTGGACCCAAAGGAACTGGGCCAATCACTGATAAAGCCAATCAAAATTTATCTGAACGAAACACAAGAGGCTGAATTAGCCAGTGTTAGACCTTAAATGAAGAAGTCATGAATAGTCAAGGTTAGGACAGTTACGTCCCTGCCACGTCCATCTGACCAGAAGCCAACCTGAAATTCAATACTGCAAACCCAAAGAGAGGAGCAGAAACAAGAAGCAGGAGCCCCATAGAGAGGGACGGACAGAAGAACCTGCTGTAGGGTGAGGATAGGGATATATGGGATTCCCGAACCTTCCAATACATCTCCTGCTTTGGCCTCTTTGTGTGGGTTTCTCATCCTCATATAATCAAAATCCCTGGCTTAGATAGGGGGCTATATTTTGTTATCCAAGTATCACACATGGGACCAGAAAGGCTGTCTGTTCATGGCTCTAAGTTTAGCCCAGCTCTAATAACTCCTGACAGAAAGGATGGGCTTTAAAGAGGGGGAGCTGGACACCATGGCCTTCCACCCAACCCTGGCTTCTCACAGTTATTGGTAGGAATATACACAATGCTCCTAAGTGAAAACTTATGGGAAATCAGCAAGGTGCAATTTCAATTATTTCATCCTCTTTTTAGTTTCCTCATTTGTCCGTATCAATGGCAGAGCTTTCTGAATATTCTGATAGGCTAAAAAAAATACATTTGGCAATATTAAGTTATTGTTACTCTTTCAGAACAAAGTTAATTAAACTGTGAAATATCTGCTTTGAGGTAACTAGGTTCTGGGTATTTGAAGGTCCTGGGAGTAGTTCCATTCCATCTGGGCAAGAGGGCCACAGATAACTTACTGTTTTCCCCACACCACTAGCCTCCTCCCACCATCGGCCTCCTCCTGAGCAGCATGCCAAGATGCCAAGAGCCTGCCCAGGAGAAAGGCAGAGGTTAATGCTTCTCTATCAACTCAGACTGAACCTGCTCTGAATGGCTGCTTCTAATTCCAAGGGACACAGCGAAGGGGAGAATTACCATACCAGGGTCTAGCTCAGAGCACACATCGATCTTCTGCCCACAGGCACGCAGGCTGACTCTCAGCCGCCATAAGCAGCAGCAGCCAGAGAATTAGTCTGCGGTGCTGTGTCCACTACATGGGACCCCAATGCTGTTCATCTTTAGGTTATTGCTACCAAAGCTCCAATACAAACTAATCTCCTGCTAAGGTACCAGTTTAACAATCAGGACAAGTGAAGATTTCAGTAGTTTTAATTACTGACAAAAATGTACCACTCGTACAGTACTCCAAAGACATGAATTAACCAATTCTCCCTGTCACCTGGAAATGGAATGCACTTTACATGTTCTCTCAACGTCTCGGCTAAAGCTGGGAAAGTGGCAGGGATTAAAATCTCAGCCCTTTGTCCTCCACAGGACACTAACCTCTTCATGCTGATAAGTCTAAACAATCAGGTCACAGTCATCATAATTTTCTTGGGAATTAAAGGTAAAAAAATATCCCCACCATGTTCCATCTGCAGCAGCTTCAAAATAAATCTTTCTTCATGGCATGAAAATATAGTACTAATCTCATCCATGGTTTCATCTTCTTTTCATACCTTTCTTTTCTCTTTATCACCATTTCCCTTTACAATAACTTCAACCCTGTTTCCCTGCTGCATGTTTTTGTAAGAACTTGAAATCCTTTGGGGAACAAACCTAAGCAATAAATATACTTCTCACATAGGACCGAAGAACCTAGAATCATTCCAAATCACCCAATGATTACTTGCTGAATGTCTGTTTTACCCATTAGGTGGCAAGCTCAGTGAGAGAGAATGAACACACAGACAAACCAATGAATGAATAAACAAACAGGTTTACTGTTGAATTAGCTGAAGGGCATAAAGCTCTTAGTGTCGCAGAGATACAAAGGGTCCTTCGGTGGCCTGTAAACTCTCTAGTGGACAATAATATCTTCTCAGAAGCAACAGGGAATGGCTTTCTGCTCTCCCTTTGGGAGGGCTCACTCACAGGCACAGCTAACTTCTTATCTGAGTTGCATGCAATGTAAAAATTCAGTCAGAATGGGTTCTACTGTCTATTTCCCAAATGAGATCTGACCTAAATAGCCCCAAAAGTTTTAAGACTCTAAGTAAGACTATAGATTTTTATCCCTGTACTCTTAAAGTGCAGATTACATCCATGTTGTCTCTGAATATCTTACAAACACACTATTGATTAAGAAAAAAAAAATCACAAAAGAGAAGGCAGTAACATATAGTACTTCTTCCTATACAGGTATTCATATAGGGTGTTACATGTTCATTGCATCTTATTAATGTCATTAAAACCTTGGGAGGGAATCAACAATAGGAAAGCTGAACGTTAGTAGGGAGTAAGTGGCCTTGGTCTTTCTTATTCCCCTTTAGCCCAAGGTTTTACTTATGTGCAATGAATGTTTCAAGATTTATTGGTTTTGAATGAGATTTTACAAATGACTTTAGATGGGGACTGTGGAACAGACTTCACGCCCTCTTTTGGGAGATCCATTCTGTACTCTCCCAGAAAAAAAAAAGACAATCTTGAAGGCGAAGATGTAGTTTCCCTAGGGTACCTGGTGAGATTCCCTGCTTGCATGGACTCCAGTGAACTAGAGAGTGGCTGTGGTCATCGGGAAGGCACTCACCAGGGTGACAATGGCACATTCGGCCGTCAGCTGAGCAGCACTGAACAGTGTCCGAACAAACCGGTAAATCTGCTTCTGCTCTGGGTTGTGTTTATCATAATCTGGTGGCACTTCGGATTTCTGGAGAAGGAAATATTTTCAGATGACTGGCTACCCAACAAAAACAAAAGAGAAATAATTAAACACCAACAGAAGGAGGAGATTACCGAAAGAGGGTGAAGGTTTTCATCAAAAATATCTAAGAGCATCCTTCCATCTGGGTCCCTGGTGGGGAAAATGAGAGAAAATGGAGTTTACTTTCTATAAGAAAGTCATTCAAAATAAAATAAAAATATATTCTGACTTAACATATTTCAAGAAACTGAAGTCAATGTTACATGTCAGAGATGCTATTGGTTATTCACATGTCAGAGATGCTATTGGTTATCCACAAACAATAATTTTCTTGTTTATATTTAATCATTTTTGTTTCAACAGTCTATGAAATGAAGGTTATAAACTACATTTAGCTTAATTAACCTAAGCAAAAAAA